>JASFXZ010000011.1:18878316-19174134 GCA_032209605.1 Mactromeris polynyma
TGTCTGTGTCGGCGTCCCCTCTTTTGATGTGTTTGGTCCTCCCGATCCTTATCTCGGTTGATGTTCGCTATCAGACACAGTCCAGTGGATAGTTGGCGCGAGATATACGCTCGGAGTCCTTCTGTTTTCTTCCTTACAATTTGGCGCGTTTTTAGTTTAATAAAATATTTTGAGGGATTAAGACACTTGGCGAATCACAAATGGACACCATCTAAGGATAGAGACAACATATTTGCTCATGTGGACGGCAAGAAGAGAATTGTTAAAAAAACGTTCACCATCATCTGCGTTTCAGGTATTAGAGGTAAGTGCCATACATGTGTTTTTGTTTTACTTCTGTATAAAACTAACAAGTCGTAGTCGAAATTTCGCACTCTGAGTTATATTACACAGACACGTGTCAACGGTTGTACTCATCTAAGATATTTTGATATTGTACTGATGTATTTGGTTAAAATGATATGTTACATAA
Organism: Mactromeris polynyma; assembly: GCA_032209605.1. NCBI lineage: Eukaryota > Metazoa > Mollusca > Bivalvia > Venerida > Mactridae > Mactromeris > Mactromeris polynyma. The sequence continues at coordinate 18,878,789 of JASFXZ010000011.1, forward strand.
ATACATGCATCATACATCATATATGTAACTGTTGCTAATAACATTTTAAAATATTGTATTCCTTTGTGGCCATTGCTGAATGAGTTGTTGTTAATTAAAACTATTTTGTGTGTAATGGATTAATATACTTCTTATACAAGTTTAATGTAATTATCAAATGGATGAATCCTATTGTATTTATACGCAATGACTATTAATACGAGAACTTTTGCTTTGCTTGCTGACTATTGATTATCACAGACATATAAAGTTGACATATGTCCCTGTCACAGGCAATATTTGTTTTAACATTTGTCGCCATAACCGGAACATTACATATATTTATTAGCATAAGCTTTTACGAGTTTATCGCCATTTACAATTTAGTAATAACACGATGGCGATAATACATAAGACAGGAGAAAAGCATGCAAACATAACATTTACAAACATAAACATAATGTATTTCAACATGAAACAAAGACGCCTAGTACAGAAACAAAGACATAGACTATGGACAACATTTAATAATATTATATTATTATTATTGACATAGAGCTGTCTTGTAATTGAGTAATGAATAAAAAATCGTATAATATAATTATCCTCTATAAAGGTTTGCCAAGAAAATATAATTTGCTAATTTGTTTAGTAAACTGCATTGTGACGAATTTAATAATAATTTCAATTTATGCACATTATAATATTTCGGTAAACATTCAACTCTTATAATTCGGTAATGGACAAACTAGCAAAAAGTGGTACTCATTTTCAATACAATTCATGTTACATTTTACACAAACTCTTTGATTTCTATCAATATTTCTTTGACGACCTTGTTCAATAAGCAAATTATGAGAAGAGCATCTAAATCGTGTTAAAGCAGTTCTATAGTTTACGTTGTTGACACATGTCAAATATTTTTCGAAATGAAAATTCATTTTAAAAAAAGTGTATGTCTCTAATTTTGACATATTCTGTACGTCAGAAAACCATTGTTGATAAAATTGATCGTACAGACATTGTGTTACACTCATTATCTGATCATTTGAGATATAATGGTTATTCCATAACTAAGAGAATCCAAGATTGTCTAACAACAATTTTACCTTCTTTGCCCATGAATTAACATGATTACCAGTATTATCTTTTAAGTTAAACAATTTGTATAATAGTGTATCTTGATTCTTCATAATTCTACACCAATATTTAATAATTCTCACTTGACGCACAATAATCAAAGGAACTCTTGCTAATTCACCATAAATAACAGCATTAGTAGTGTGTTGTCTTACATTGAGTATTCTTTTAAGTTACGGTGTAAGTGCGAATGCGTATCTTAAAATGTTTTTGTCACGCTGCTTATCGCAAACAAAAAAGAACTGTTCGATTTTGACAAATTAATCAGTTTGCTATGTCGAATTTGATGTAGAATTCTATATATGTCACCATTTTTGTTCACATGTGACGGAATTAGATTCATTTTAAATTGTGGCATAAGATGTGACTTTCTTTAATTATGACGACAACGATATCATTTAATATATATATACACTGCAACATAGTTTCCATTCGGAACACCTCGATAACATTTTAAAGAGTTCTATTTGCGAACTGTACGGAAATGTACTTTTGAAATAGCTGAGATGATCCGACTGTAGTTTTCCATACTCTAAACATGTCGGCGATTATAATTTGTCGGATCACCTCGGCTATTTAAAAATAGACTATTTCCGAACTGTACGGAAAATGCCGAGATTACTTACAGACATGCTTGACAATGCGAAGATGAATAGTCAATTCTCTAAGTTTCTGTCTTGTTTATCATGATTTCTGTGGAATTTTCCTAGCAAATACAGTTCTACACACAAGCAATACATTGTAAATGATTTCTGGTAGTTATTATGCGCCACATACATCAAATACACGCTGTGTGCATGCATACACAACAATATCGCTTATCAGATAAATCCGGCCGATGCAGATCGATATCGATGGGCTACTGGTCAGCACACAATTTGTCTGTCATTAGTTTCCGTAAGTAATCGTAAATGTTCCGATGATCACCGATACCACATTTACATGTAGCATCGAGCTATCTTAGATCTATTTATCCGATAAACGCTTAAAACATTATGTTTTATGCACATAAAGAGAAAACTATTTGAGTTCGATTTTGTTGATGAAACATGAGATTATTTTATCATTGAAAATGACGTATGTGGTAGGCGAATGTTTTTCTCATGAAGTAAAATAAACCGGATGCAGCAAATATACGAACTATTTTAATTAACATCGAGGTCGCTTTTAGGCAATACTTGGGGGGGGGGGGAATATGGCATTTTTTAGTATAGCATTGAGGTGAAATATTGGTGGGGTTATATTTGTATATCGAATGACAATAGCTTGACTTTTAATCTGTGAATGCGTGAATTCACGGACTTATGTCCGTGGTGAAATTAAACTTCCTTTTTTTTATAATATACAGAATTAAGGCTATGCTATTTTTTAACTCTATAAACAAAATGCGATCTTATTGTAATAATGATAGTGAGATATTGTGATACAGATGTTACTAGTTTTTAGGCAAATAACTAACATAACAAATAAAATAAATAAAAACATGATATTTGATATTCATTTTATACTTAATTTCGGATTTTTTACGGAAAAGAAATAATTCGGCCAATTATATCATTATATTTAATTATGATCGAAGTTATAATGTGAAGTCTATCGTGAAGATAATTCATGTCGAGTATTCTCATTTATGCTCAGCCATATGTATTTTCAATTTTTGTTATTTGTCCCAGTTCATTCATAACACTACTGATTGAAATTATCCATAGGGAATACTTATAATCACTACTTTACCACACGCAAGCTAGGAACTCTTTGCAAATGTAAATTTAGGTGAAATTTGATAGGTAGAAATGTTCTATTCCAATATTGATAATTGGGTATAATTGTCTCTTCAAAGAAGTAACCCAGCCAGCACACCTATATCGGATAGATATCGACAAGACAGCGGCATATCGGCATCGGCGACCGATATCTATCCGTTGTCCATCCGTTATTGGACAACAAATCATTCGGAGTGTATAAAAATGTTACGACCCTTTCAGTGAATTATACTTTGAATAATTATCAAAAAACTACTATATTTTCGTAATTTATTAACTTATTTCAGTCGTTCAATATCAATGAATATCGGTCCGATAACGGACCTTTATACCGAAACTGACTTCGATATTTGAGTGCGATTTAAGGTCCAAAATATATTATAATATATAAATAATATATTTTGTCTTATTACAACTCTAAAACGCCGTATTTGACGGGATTTCATGATATTTTCCGAACAATAATTTTTCGTTCAATCTATTTTATTTCGTTTGTCGCCAATTGACCTTTCTGCAGATATTGATTGACAGCTCGCGTTAGCCAATCGCGTTGCAGTATTCGCGCACACCTCCGGCATTGTTTTATCGACGCCATTTTGTTAGACAAGCGCTACAGTTGTCAACGAATTTGTCTAAGAGTGATAGTTTTCGGGAAAGCAACTTACAGGGTGTTTATTATTGATCTAAGACAATGGTGAAAAGGTGTAGCTTCGGGCTGTGTGGTAGTAACAATAGATGTCCAAACTGATAGGTGGCGTGACATTCTTACCTTTTCCAAATCCTAAGACAAATTTGGAAAAATGCATGCGGTGGATTAAGTTGTGCGGCAGACCGCATCACGAGTTAAATCCGTCTAAAATTAACGCAAACAGATATGCCCCATTGATAAAAAGATAACTTTTGTTTGGTATTTGTTATTTTTACCTTTAACTATCAGTTTGACTGGGAGGGGACAAACATTACGAGTTAATGAAAAGTCTGGACCCTAAAACATGAAGAAACACAAATTTACAACTTTAAATGTTTTTATTGCACATAATCAGTTGCAATTTATATATGTGAAAATATATCGAATCAACTATATTATATCTGCATGTTGAGGGAACATAATACATTTTTCCTAACTAAAATAATTGTCTTATGTCAGCATTTAAGCAAGTTAATTTGGACTTGCGTTTGCTTAGGACGGACATTACTTTATAAATGTATAATAAGGCTGAGTTTGTATAACTAAAATGATTAGATTCAATTATAAAATCAATAAATATTGCGATTAAAAACATGAAACTGAAACATGTATTGCTATAAACATATATGCATGGAGACAAATATCTTAATTTTGGTAATAATTGATATTGATGAAAAATTTAAATACATATGATATACCGGTATTGGTTACTCACTGTCAAGTATTTCTTTCGAAAGTAATTTATATGTCAGAAAAGTTCTTATTTCTTCATAACATGTATATCAATTGACCCTTCCTCAGATATTTGATTGACAGTCCGATTGGCCAATCAGATAACAGGATTTCGACACACCCCCTGCAAGCTCGCTTACCTTAGACAAACCTTAGACAAACAGGAAGAGATTACTGCGCGATAAAAAATAAGGTTTAATAGATTCCTGATAGCATTGTGAATATATTATATTATGTTAATATGTGACAATGGTGAAAAGATGCAGCTACGGATTGTGTAACACGGACAGCAGAAATCCGGAGAGACTACAAAAAATGAAATATTTATTTATATCGTATTTACTTCGAGGGGGCAGACCTTAGACGTTAATGAAAAGTATAGCCCTAAAAGATGAATAAACAGAATGTAACAACTTAAAATATGTTTGTTTTACATACATTTGCAAGCAACAACTGATTTGCTAAATTCTTGCTTAATTATGTTATTCGTATCAATAATAAGAAAGCAGTGAAGGTATATTTCAACAAACTATCCTTCTCATCTTCTGGTTTTAATAAGTTGGAATTTATATCAATGTCTGATATGATCAATATATCTGCAGGTTGAATGAACATTATATTGTTTTGATAAACTACAATATTTGACTTTTACCAGCATGTAAGTAAGTATTTTGATATTTCATTTGCTTAGGGTGGTTAAATTAGTTATAATGGCCTAGTTTGCAAAACTGAAAATGCACAGAATCAATTATAACATCAATAATTATTGAGATAAAAAAATTGTATAACCATAAACATGTATGCAGAAAAAATATTTTTACTTATGTTAATACTAGTGAAAAAATGAAAATACCGGTGATTTACTGGTATTGGTTACTCATTGTTGAGTATTTGTTTTAAACGTAATTTATAAGAGTTAGAAAAGTTCTGATTTCTTTATGATTTCATTTTCACTGGTGTTTACAGTTTATGATAGGGCAGAAATAAGTAATATATCATGTTTAAACCCTTAAAATCACACCAATGTTGAATTAAGTTCTTAAAAATTTTTTTTATAACATTCAACACAGACCTGATCAGTGGTCTTTTAGTTAAAGTCTATAAAAATATTTAACACTTCTCAACTATACTGTATATATGTGTCAGATGATGACAGGAAACACTGATTGGTTGTATATTGGATTCCAACTGGGGCAGACAAAGAGAAATGCTGATTAGGGGTCTGTACAAGATTGATATCTAGATAGTGCACAAAGGGAACAATATTGTTTATTGCGTAATATTATATAATTTGTCCCAGCCAAAACTGGCCTTGTTTCTTAAGACATAATTTCTGGATTTTTAGAAATATGTGTCATACCGAAGAATCTTCATCATCAGCTTAGCCGATAGTTATCGATGCGTGTGTCGCTAATCAGTGGACACGGTGGTCGGAAACATTCGGAAACACTCGGAAGCCTCCGTGATTTACCGATTTAGGATATGATTTCATGATCATTATCGTTCGCGACTTGATTAGCCACCCCGCTGCGATAAGCCAGCATAATGACATTGCCCCGGTCAGTACTAATTTATCAGAATGTATTATACATTCATGATACTTATTGTAGGCTCTTTCGAAATAAATATATTGAATCATGAACAGAACAGAACATAAAGTTTACTATCGACTTGAGCGATTACAGCTCATCATCGTTAGCAAATTATGTACACAAATACATCATCATGTGATATGAAAAAAAAAAATTCATATATTAAAGAATAACATCAATAGCATTGTAATATTTGTTCTTAAATTACCCATTTCATACATAAAGATGAAGATTACAAGTGACTGTATAAACAGATAATAACAAAACAAAAGAAATGGGAATAAACTCAATGAATCCTAACATTAAGTTTGACATTCCTCTGATTAAGTGCGTGTTTACTGAATAAAGTTTTTTTCTCTCATTTGATTGAAGTTATTCTTAAAATTAAGACTGACTATAATAAAGTGTGATCACTATCCCCACACCCAAATCTTTATGTTTACAAATGTCCGTCATTGTGCCTACATTTATCAATATGTTCACATGTTATTGCAATCTGTATTGCTATCGTTAATGTTCTTTTAATGAATGTTACATTAACAACCATTGTTTGACGCCAATTATAAGTTACAGATCTGGTAGCAGGTGTTCATGTCTGTGAATAGGTACCCTCAATGCCATTCAAAAACATATAATACAGGTGATCAAACTGAATTGCATTCCACAGTGATCTCTATCTCAAGAAGTTTATGTTCTGTATGGGTAGTCATATGTTTGTGTCTGTGTATAATTATGTACGCTCAATGTCATTCAAAAACACTATACAGTTAATCAAACAAAGACGATTGAATACATGATATGTGCAGTGGAACGGGTACATGTAGATGGAAGATAATCGCTACATAATTACATTATGCATCATGTCATTTGTTTTTGAAGCGTTGTTACTTCTGATATCAGTTTATGCCATCTGCTGTCCGTCACTGATAGGGTTTCATTTGTAGTTCATAGTGTAAAATTCTTCGTTCTAATAATCAAATTGCTGCTTACTTAGGAGTCTTCAAATTCGGTATATAACCATGTACTTATAATTGTACATGATGTATTATTGTCCAATGTCAAAGACTTGTTTTAGCTTTATACTTTCCTTAGTGTAATCTATCGTAATCTAACCAAATTACTTGTCCGTTATTTGTAAGTGGATATGGGCAAAGACCTAAATACCACAAAATAACTAATGGAAAATTCTGGTAACTTTTCCTAGAGATTTTACTTTATCTGGTCGAGTAGCAGCGCATCTGTGGTATTTAGGTCTTTGATATAAGTTATGCAGGCTATTTGTCTAAATAAGTGTGACATCTGTATTTTACAATATTTATAGCATTAATATCATAATTTTCACTTTTAAATATAAAGTTAAAAATATCATATAAAAATATATTTATTGTTGTCGAATTATACTGTTCTAGATTTCACACCTTGACATAATAAAAAGTCAATCTATTGTCACCCTATAATGAACCACACCAATATTTTATTTCAAGGCTCTATATTATTGGCGAAAACCTAGTATGTATAAATTGGTTCAATTATTTAGTTCTAATAATGATGTTATTTTAAAAGGATTGACTATGTATCTACGAAGTGCTATAAAAGTACGTACTAATCTATTAAGTTCTTGATTAGATGTTATACTAATAATGCTGTTTTTATTCATATTGTATCACTGTCGTTTATCATGTGTATTTGTAATATTTTGTTTGACTATGTTGTATGTATAAATGTACATGTACTTACTCTCATAGAGTATGTTAATATTATTATTGTAAATTGTATATATTGGATGATAAGTATTATACTTAAATCCAGATATTAATAAATCATTCTGTTCTGTTCTATAAAAAGTCACATTTCCCCCAAATTCTATCCTATAAAGCGCACTTATCGTTAATTAACAGCTTGTATAATCGCTGCTGGACCCCTAGTGTGACCATCCAGAGATCAAGTGCCATAAAACTTCGGTCATACTCGGATGGTCTTCCGAACATTTCCGAACGTGGTAAAAAACATACTATATAATTTTAAAGTGTAAAAAATACCATTTTCCTCTTTAAATATTTTCACAAAATAAATACCAATTGACAGAGAAATAATTTATGGTTTATGAGACCATTTGCATCTTGTTAATATCATTAACCATTTTTAAATGACATTAAGTTAATTTCAGAGTAATTTTTTTCGCCTATATATTCTATATAGCACTGGTAACTGTTATAAAGTTAAAAAAATACCATTTTACTTTTGTTTCAAATAAAAGGTGAACTATTTGAATGAAGGGGAATATTGAAACATTCCAAAACCGTTTGCATTTATTTGATATCTTTAACGGATAAAAAGTTATACTAATTTAAAGCTAAAATCCTTCATAGTTCTATATAGGCAATTTTGCGCAGTATCGATTATCAGATGATGAGAATTCTTCCACATGTGAATGGTTTATTGATGATTTGAGAAAATCCTAATATTGTTATGTCTGTCTACTCTCTAAATCATTTATTAAACATACTTTTTTTTCAATATCAAAACAAAATATTTACCGCATGGACTTTTAACAAATATGTTTGATGTCAGATTATAATAGACATTACAAAATACCCTTATATTATCCAAAAGATGTCAATTTTGTGCATTTTTTTGTCGCTGTAGTATAAAATATGTCCGACGCTTAGCTATGATGTTGACTTTTCTTTGATCATTTTTGGTCTGTCACGGACGGTTTTGCGTACTTTTTTCTTATCAGGAAACCAGGCAGGAGTAAAATGTAACGTCAAAGTTTGATCACAAAGATAATTCGACGCAAATTCGCTTGGAAGACACTCCAAAATGACATTACGTTTATCATTGTCGGTCGCCATTTTGTAAAGCGCTTGTCTAACGTAGTTACAACCAGCACCTGTTGCTAAGGTGGGCGTGGCTGGCTACAGTGCGAATGAGGAAGGGTCAATTGCATTGGGGGTTTCAATTGATGTACGTATAGAAATTAGTGATATATCTGGTTTAAAATCCTAAATACCATACCTACGAGTATGTTGATTTTGATAAATAAATAAACCTATTTTCTAACATTCAACACAGGTCTGATCATTTATTTTTTATAAATGGTCATTTAGTTAAACGCTATAACAATAATTTACATTTCTCAACGTTGCTGTATATATGTGTCGGATGGTGACAGCAAAAACTGATTGGATGCATATTGGACTCCTACTGGGCCAGACTGTTAAATGCTGATTACGGGGCTGGATAAGATTTACATCTAGATAGTGCACACATGCGACATTATTGTTTATTGCATAACATTATATAATTTGTCCAACCTATGTACAAGCCTTGTGTCTGCCTCTGTTTCTATTTTATCATCGTATCTTTACAGTATGATTTCTGTAGAAATATACTTTGCAGGATTTGAAAAATAATCCTGATCGATATTCTAATGTCCATCCCTTTCTGTGTAATGTCCATCTCCACACAAAATAAAGGTCGTTTATGTACACAAACATATCTATACCTAAACTCGATGACTAAAATGACTTTCATTCACTAAATAACATTATACATAAGAGGACGGACATTACAGATAACGTTTCATGTTGTTGTTTTGGTAAATAAATCCCCTGTAAACCCGCAATAAACTGCAAACATGGACTTACATGGACTAATAATGATCACATGTAAATGTATTGCATAATAATTGGTTCGAAATTTATCTGACATATAAAGGACATTCTAATATAAAATGAAACATTACATAGTTGACATTTTCTTTCTGATCGTGTCATAGCATTCAAGGTTAATTCCATCTTCCCGTTTCAATTTCCAGTCTATGGCTTGATACTCTTAATCTAGTCAAAGCAAATCTCTATTAAGTAATATTTATTTTGTCAAGATATGGTTTAAAGTCGAAATATCATATAATGAAGAAAAATCCGAAAGAATACTATCTACATCAGCCCGTTATAGTTCTTTGTTCGACGCCATATTGGACATGGCTTGTCTAACGTGGTTACAGCGAGAACCTGTTACTAAGGGGGGGGGGGGGGGCGTGGCTACGAAGCGTCTGCAGAAAGGTCAATTTTGGAACTATAGACAGCCGCACCGCGCGAGAATCAAAACACAGTTTGATCTGAGAGAATCATTTGTTTGACGAAAAATCAATCATCCATCAATATTTACAGATATAAATTAGCTTGAAAATTGTTCTTAATGATTTCTTTTGATTTTCTTTACTTCTTGCAACTATATATCGAGCACTTTCTGGAACTGTCTAACCTTTTTCGTAAATGTATCCAGTATTCGCGACTCAGTATTTAACTGAACACATTTTGGCATGAGTGTTGTGGGTATATAATTAAATTATACGTAAAACTGAATGTATTTGATATTGTTTTACGACTTATATCAATGCAATAATTGTCTGCAAAGGCAAGATCATCCTCTGTGCAGGCATTGTCTGCATTGGCAAGATCACCCTCTGTGCAGGCATTGTCTGCATTGGCAAGATCATCCTCTGTGCAGGCATTGTCTGCATTGGCAAGATCACCCTCTGTGCAGGCATTGTCTGCAAAGGCAAGATCATCCTCTGTGCAGGCATTGTCTGCATTGGCAAGATCACCCTCTGTGCAGGCATTGTCTGCAAAGGCAAGATCATCCTCTGTGCAGGCATTGTCTGCATTGGCAAGATCATCCCCTGTGCAGGCATTGTCTGCAAAGGCAAGATCATCCTCTGTGCAGGCATTGTCTGCATTGGCAAGATCACCCTCTGTGCAGGCATTGTCTGCAAAGGCAAGATCATCCTATGTGCAGGCATTGTCTGCATTGGCAAGATCACCCTCTGTGCAGGCATTGTCTGCAAAGGCAAGATCATCCTCTGTGCAGGCATTGTCTGCATTGGCAAGATCACCCTCTGTGCAGGTATTGTCTGCATTGGCAAAATCACCCTCTGTGCAGGCATTGTCTGCAGAGGCAAGATCACCCTCTGTGCAGGCATCGTCTGCAGGTTCACAAGGAACCAGTTTACTCTCGGGTAAGAATCAGCTTAGAAATTCCTTCAATGACAAATCGCTTAAATATGTAAAAATTGTTGGAAACATTTCTTGCACTTACTAGAGTTTTGTTGAGGAAATCATGATTATATGCCATCTGATATATATGCATTTCAGTAAACATTCGAATGTTCATGTGTCTTTCTATAAGCTTCATTGTGGTATATGTTTAATGAAAAGTATTATACATGTAGTTATAATATGCATGTGTTTTCAAATTAAAACCTATTTGTAATTTTGTTTTGCAGAACGTGACATAAGAATATTCGGATTGTTGGAAGAGATCAAAAAATGAACAGAAAGAATTGCGCTTGATGGTGTCAAACATCGGCAAAAAAATGGATGCTGTAGTCAGAGAATGTGATGCTCCAGAAGGGATCAGCATTCCTGCAAACTCTGTAGAGTAGATGGACTGTATGGAGCAGGCTTTGTCTGATTCATCAGTCATGAAAGTCATGGTATGAATTCAACATTCTTAAAAATCTTATATAAACAAAACAAACTACATGTAAGGGAATTAATATGTTTTTATAGTTTTGACTTTTTTCAACAGTCATTCAGCTCCGTGATTGTCCAGATCAGATGTTTGTAATACAGTAAACATCACCTAATGACCACCTCGATACTAAGACCAACTCAAAATTAAGAACACAATTTGCAAGTCCATTTTCACTATTTTGCTCTTTATTCAACCTCAATATATGAAGATCAGAGTTTAGGGGACCCAAGGTTGGTAGTACTATTGAGGTTTTACTGTATAACCATATTTTCGTGTAGCAGAACATGCAGACGTCCAATCATTCATTTCTGCTAAGTAAGATGTGGGGATTTAGGGCTCATGGGTGCAGATCTACTAGTTCAGAAGTTATCTCATTTTTATTATTTTTACCAGGTGAATTACCTTGCCAGCATTGGAGGCCGTTTGGCACACTTATAATTTGTTCTGCTATTATAAGTAAGGAGTATAGATTTACTTGATTTATGTTAATTTGTTTTTATTATAAAGTGACTTATAGCTCGGTTGAACTTGGCTTGAATAAAAGTTATTCATGACTACTCAATTAGATAAATGTATTTATGCAGCATAATGTACATGATGCGTAGGAGTTCAAGCTGTTTCTTACAGTAATATGGTTATGTAAATACTCTGGTATGTTGACCTAACCAGTGTTCCTGGGGTATCGATCAGTATCAACATGTTCTTATGCCAGTAACCACCAACTTTCACACATGAATTAGAAATTTAACCAAATGACTGTGGATGTAATATCTATAGTCAAACTGACAAGGAGAAAACACATCACCTGCTGTTTGAACCAACCAAACATTGTGTACAGTTTGATCCAAACATTATGTACATGACAGTTTTTTGTTGTGTATAAGTACACATTCCAGTCATGGCATTAAAAGCCTTCGACCCAGATCAGCTTGTTAAAGTATAAACTATTAAGTATTCACTCCGTTAGAATTCTTGAATGAATGTTATTTGTTCCTACTATGGACTTTTATCTGAGATTATATTAAGTATTGTCAATAAGTTTTGGTTGAACTGGTCCAACTAGAAAGTATCTGGTATAACAGTAGGTTTAATTAGTTTCTTAATATTTGCAGAAGCCGTCAAGAAGAACTTCGCATCTGCCAGTTCCAGCGAATTGGAGTTTTTCATTAAAGACTGGCTGCGAAATGCTAAAGATAGAGATGGTGGTAGAAAAAGAGAATGAGGGTGGTTGAGGAGATTAATTAATTAAGTGTAATTTAATATATAGTTATGTGACACTGTAAATAATTCATGTTTCTGTATATTCTATTGTGTTAGTGTGTCTGCCAGTCTACTCACATCAAATTACTGCATTACATTTTTATAATAATGTTACTAAACGCCCAATGTGAGATATTCATATGAGGAAAGTCTAATTAAATAGTATTTACTCATCATTTTGCATGTTTACCATTACAATGCTTTAAACATTTCTATTTCGGTTTAAATCATTAACGGTTTTGGTACAGCTTGCGCTACACCAGTAAGTCAACGAATAACTTGAGCCTAGCAATTTCGTTTTCGTGTTAGGATTGTTAAACTTTCGTACTTTGTTCTACCTTACCAACGCACATTTCTAAAGCCTGACATTATTGAGTTGACGTAATGTATATGTATGCCTGATAATGCAATATGTTTATTATATGTGCATTTGCGTCTGATAATGCGCGTATTGTATGCTCATTGTTATATGATATGTCTTGTATTACATAATATTGTTATATGTGATATCATATGCACATTATATGTTCATCAGTATGAGTATGTCATCTACTTTTTTTTATGTATATTTATATCTTTTGTATGAATATTGTTTGTTCAAATCTTCAAATTTGGAGGAGAAATAAACATATTATTATTACGAGTATTAATATTATTATCATCACATGAAATTGTGCATCTTGTTTTTGATTGGATTAAGAGCAGAGTTATGCCCATTGATTGAGTAAAATGGGGGCACTTAATTGGTTTTACACTTGTGTTCAAATTATAGCTATCACTATATGGACATGTTTCTGGTTGTAGTTTGTGCCAGGGCATGTGGGGGTGAATTTAATTTTTTAGCATTGACAATGTACATGCATTTTGTATTTGGAAATAACCGGTGATTTTCAGAATGTGTTAGCATTTGATTTTATCTGCCGTTTTCTTGAAGTCTAGCTGTATTTTACCTGTTCGTCTTTATTATATATATATGCATTTGAATTGGATGGATATCGGAAAACACCAGTTGCCGATATAGGACCGATGTAGGACCGATAACAGTTCCAACCGACAACGACCCGATCAAAAGCCGATGGGCAAACCGATAACGGTCCGATATCGTATTCGATATCGGGCCGATATGGAAAGTATATCGGTCCAATATCGGACCAATATAGGCTTGCTGACTGGGAAGATTTCGTGGTCTTATTGTTTGTACCAATTTATAAGTTTTAGTTATAGAAAGTAATAGAAATATCAGGGATTCACCTCATATTACAGAACTCATTAAAAGTTTCTTAAACTTCAATAATTTAAGGAATGTAATTTTATACTTAGGCCTTTAACATTAAAGTCGTATCCTACAATAAGGCCGATTTTTTTCTAAAGCAGAGATTTCCTTTAAACTTTTTATATTTGATCAGTGTAATGTATCTAACCAAAATATGAAATAAAAATGATAGGTCACCTTGCTTGATTTTAAGATAAAGATTGTTTTATTGTGTTTCAAATGTAATATATATGGAAAGTGAAAGTTGAAAAAATTTACCCTTAATACACTTGGTAACCCATTATCGTTTTACATTTTCATAAAATGTGGTAGTTTTAAATATTTATTGAAGATCATTTTATAATTTCATATGTAGAATTTTAAATATCAATGACTTTTCTGTTTTTAATAATAACGTATGTAGAAAAAGAAAGTAGAAGGAAAACTGCAAAACTATAATAAAACCCTTCAATTAAACGAAATGATATTTTTATTTGTACTGTGCTTGGTGACTATAAAGTTCAGAAAAAATATTTGCATCGTAAAAGAAATAGTAAACTACTTCCTGATACGTCTTTAACCCTAATCGAAAAGAACATGCGCATTAAAGTTAAGCAATGGCAACTCCCGAATACGTCTTTAAGTTGTGTATGCATATAAAGAGAAAACTATTGGAGTTCCATTTTGTTGATGAAGCGCGAGATTATTTTATTATTGAAAATTATGGGATCGTATATTTTCAAGGTTTTGCTCATGAAATAAAATAGAAAAAACAAGGAATTCGTTTCACTTAGCATGTGTACGTAATAAAGACTTTGTCATGTAATTTTTCAATTCAAATTGAAATTACAAATTATTTTGGGTACTTTTGTAAAAATGCCAGATACAGTGGTTTCCCACAAATACCACACAACACGTTTTGTTTTTAGAAGTTTTTTACGCTATGGATTTGCGAGACAAAATCTTATGAGAACAATTATACTCGTCATGGAGTCATCTACGATCCCTTCCCAGGCCTGGATCCACCGGAAACGAAGGGGGTTCTGGCCCCCAAGTCGGTTGTGAAGTGACCAGATTATCTCTCAAGGTAACTATACTTCTAGCACTTTAAATACAACACATCAATTTATTATCGATTTCCCCTTTACATGTTTACTACAAGTATAGCGGAAGCAAGTGCAATAAAATTTTACCCCCTGTTGTGCACTTTGGCCTTTTGTGACCGTCTAGTAGAATCGTATGCATTTCAATCTACATCAGTCAGGCGCTTTCAAATTACTCAACATATACACGGACATATAAATGTATGTATATATGTAATGAAAGCGTCTGTAAAACGCAGATAGCTGTCGTGGTGTTGTTTTAGTGATAAACGATGGAAGGGGGGGGGGGGGATTTTACACCTCATATTACTAAATTCATTAAAATAATTGTATTCAATTCAATAATTTATGAAAGGGATTTTAATATTTAAGCCTATTGTTTTGCAAAAATAAAACCATTTAGTTTTTCCAGATACAGTGAGTCTACAATCATATTTTCACATTTTCCTTAAAATTTGTTTATAACATGTTTATAATATTAAAAGTACAATGAAAAGTGTGATCCATCCCAATAGGAAACGAAAACCTAATGACTAGCCAGCTGTTAACTCTATTCCAAAACGTGTGTATGACCACTAGGACAACTGCAATTTCCTACCAGTTTTATTTATCATTTTAAACAACCGCTGTCTATAAATATAAAATGCATATGAAACTTATGTATACCACCATAACTGATTCACTATTTAATCATAAACTTTGTAAAATAAGCCTTTAAAATACTAATTGGGTCATTCAATTTTCAATTATCATTTTTTTAGTTTTGCTAATATTACACTGATTCCGAACTTTCTTCATTAAACAACTGCAACGCATGCACCTATCGTAGAGGGCAATAAAATTATGACAAATCCGAACACTCGTCCGGACCCTGACGGAAATTTCGAAAGTTCGGTAATCTCCGTAAATCTCCGTATAGAATGCCGAACGGACAAAAGAAATTGTTAGTGACTTTATTTAACTTAAAATTCCCATTGAAAACAACATTTCGAATGAGAATTGAATTTTTTATTTAATTCCACCTGACAGTATATTTTCAGTGTTTTCAAGCGCATTCTTCAGATTACAAGTTAAATGAGACGAGTTCGCATTTCTTTCGGCCGAATTACACTTCATTTAATGTAAACGTGAGTGGTTGAATATAAATGCAAATTCCCCCCTCAAAATATTAAAATAATTAAAAAAAGTTTTAATAATTCAAAAGGTTACACTTTCGCGCTTATCGGAAAAGCGAAATTGTTGTACATGATATTCAAAATGATAACAGGGCTCAAATTTAGCACTTGCTAACGTCTTTATGCAAGTTGTGTTTGAAAAATGAAAGTTATTATTCCAGTCACTTGACTTTTTCGGCAGTGGCGTTTAAAAGTTGAACTGCTTCTGTCAGGTGAACTCTTAAGTCTAAGATTTTAAGTAGTATGTATGCATACTTCATTTAGTTTTACATGTTTCTCAGTGAAATGAAATGATCATGTACAACAATTTCGCTTTTCCGATAAGCGCGAAAGCGGTCACAATGGGTTCAGTCGACACTGTAGAATATAGAGGGAGCAGTTGACATGTTTGGCTATAACTTTTTTAATTTTCAAACGATCTTAAAACTACAGGTTGAATAACAAACTGTCATTTGTAACCTTTTGATTTATTAAAAGTGTTTTAATTATTTTGACGAGGGAATTTACATTTAATATAGTGTAATTCGGCCGAAAAAATGCGAACTCGTCTCATTAAACGTGTAATTTGAAGAATGTGCTTGAAAACACTGAAAACATACAAGTGGAATTTAAAAAAAAATCAATTCTCATTCTAGAGGTAGTTTTCAATACAAAATTAATTGAAATTTAGGCGGAGGAATTTTGAGTTAAATAAAGTCACTAATAATTTCTTTTGCCCGTTCGGCATTCTATTCGGAGATTTACGGTGATTACCGAACTTTCGTAATTTCCGTCAGCGTCCGGACGAGTGTTCTATATAATCGGATGTGTCATCATGTTATTGCCCTCTACGATACTATACATGCGTTGCAGTTGTTTAATGAAGAAAAAAACGGAATCAGTGTAATATTAGCAAAACTAAAACAAATATAATTGAATATATAAATTTGAATGTCCAAATTAGTATTTTAAAGGCTTATTTTGCAAGTTTATGATTAAATATTGAATTAGTTATGGAGGTATACATACGTTTCATATGCATTTTATATTTATATACAGCGGTTGTTTAAAATGATAAATAAAACTGGTAGGAAATTGCAGTTGTCCTAGTTGTCATGTACATGTATTGTTGAATCGAATGTGATATTTATTGTTGATAATAGTCTCTTATAATTCTATACAGAATGGATCTGTACTTTTTTGTAGTTATTATATTGTTTTTGTATTATGTTGTACTGTACATAGAAGAGACGGAAATAAAGAATATATGTACACGTTTTTGAATAGAGTTAAAAGTTGGCTAGTCAATCGGTTTTCGTTTCCTTTTGGGGTTGATCACACTTTTCATTGTACTTTTAATATAAACATTTTAACAAAAATAAGGAATATGTGAAAATATGAATGTAGGCTGTATCTGGAGAAAACAAAGTGGTTTTATTTTTGCAACACTATAGGCTTAAATATTAAAATCCCATTCATGAACTATTGAATTCAATAAAACAATTTTAATGAATTTAGTAATATTAAGTGTCAAAGTTTCACCCCCTCTACCTTGCATTGTTTATCACTAAAACAACACCACGGCAGATTTCTGCGTTTTACAGACGCTTTCATTACGTATATACATACATATATATGATAAGTAATTTGAAAGCGCCTGGCTGATGTAGTAAAAAGCATACGATTCTAGTAGACGGTCACAAAAGGCCAAGGTACACAACGTTGGGTCAAATGTTATTGCACTTGCTTCCGCTATACTTTTAGTGAAGGGGAAATCGATAACAAATTGATGTGTTGAATTTAAAGTGCTAGAATAATAATAACCTTTATACCTTATCTGGTCACTTCACAACCGACTTGGGTGCCAGCCCCCCCCCTTCGTTTCCGGTGGATCCAGGCCTGTGAAGGGATCGTAGATGACGCCACGACGAGTATAATTATTCTCTTAAAATTTTGTCTCGCAGACCCGATCCATAGCGTAAAAAACTTCTTAAAACAAAACAAAAGGATGTCTTGCTACACAAATCGTAAGACAACCGAGAATATAAAAATAGTAATTGCATCGTTGTTAAACTTTCAATAATGGTGGATATATTACATTAGATGATAAAATTGATCAATGGAAACTCACTAGTTCGGACACTCTCCAGTCCGGAAACTTCCTCACAATTTTCTCGGTCTTGTTTTTGTTCCTTCTATGTAGCATTGAAAACATCCCCTACAGTCCGGGTCCTCCCTACTCCGGAATGCGGACGAATGTTTCGATTCAGACGGTTATTTACACAAAAATAAAACTCCACGAAGCGGACGATAATTTTTCGCAAAACCACGTCAGTATAATGACCGGAATTTGAAAGGAGCCATACATAGGTTTAGGGTGTAGACAGACGTTTTCGTACAATCGGGGAAAAAGGAAGAACATGTATATACGAGGTGCAATATTTATGTAAACAACACTGCGAGATTAATTGGGTTGATAATGGTGTGAAATCATGCAGTTTAGCTATTGATGACTAAAGACAATTAAAGGATGAGCAGTACGACTGATAACATCGTGTAAACTACATATTAGGAGCGTTCAAACCTTAAGCAATGTTGATCAAGTAGTTGATAATATCAATAAGACGAATAAAAAAGTCGGATATTTAATTACTGCTTGGTTAATCCTTTTTATCCAGGATTGGTCTGGTAGTATAATACAAAGTCATTCTTTAGATGTGTATAACGATTTTAAACAGAAGTTTGAATACGTAGATTATCTTGATCTGGTTTCTCACGATTTACGCCCTTATTTTACAAAACTTAGATTAAACATTTTACCTTTACGTATTTCACCTGGACGGTATGGGAGAAATAGGATGGATAGAAATTTACGTTATTATTTGTGTTGTAACTCGACTGTTTTCATTTTACATGTGCAACTTTCTGGGATAAATATAAAGAATGATCTCCCTTGATTATCGGCTTTGCTTAAGCCATCTCCTCTAACTTGGATTGTCTCCCTTCTCCACGAAAATGACACCTGTCAAACTGGTCAATAATCAATAATCGATATTGGCTCCATGCTGTAACCGAATATACTCGGATTTAACGTCTCTTGATCTTTATCAATAGCGACTAACTTAGCCATCCCACTGTGTTTCGACAGCATGTTGAAATTGCCTTGGGCAATAGTTTGACTTTATATATTCTTGGGGGTGTATAGAACAACAATGACTTAAACGTGATATTTCAAATAAATCTTCAATCACGGCAACAACTAAACATTTCAGTGGAAACAGAAAATGTGTTGTAAAAATAAATAATACATTTTTGTAAAAATAAGTTTGTTATCTCGAAAGCATGTGAACATTAATACTGGTAAATTGTCGCAGATTGTTTAAAGATGAATTTATAAGATCAGAAAACTAGCTTATAAGAACAACCAGAGTATTGCAGTTAACTGTCGTAGTGGACATTTAAATAATTATACATGGCTTAAATAGAGCGCTGAACGCGCAGAAAGACTGGGGCAGTCGAAGTTTCTTGTGACCCGTAAAGACTTCTCATGCAGAGATTGTAGAAGCATTGTACTGTCTTGCTCGGGGATGAAAAGAGGGACTGGTTCACTTACAAGCAATTTAAATTTCAAAGCGTTCATGTATGACTATACGCTCCACACAGCGCTTTGATTCCTCTACCGTTACATTCACCCGCTGCTGTATTACCCAGTATATTTTGATATTTGACCTTACGAAATCACCGTTCGTTCCTGATACTAAATGCCATTGGTCGACACGATCACGTGACTACTGAGTTTATAATAGATGGGTATTTTCCAGTGTTAAACCAATAAAATGTGTATGCAGTGTATAGCCTTTCGCGTCGAAGGAAATTTTGACTATCTAGCTAATCGGTTTTAGTTCATGTCATTAAAAGTGTAGCACTTACAGAAGGCAGTGTTTCGTTCATTCATCGAGGTTTGTACTGATACGTTTTAAAAATAGCGTGGCGAATCTGATAAACAAGATGCCAAGTAACGATATGACGCATTTCAAAATATACACAGATTCCGCCCGTACAGTTGTTTAAATGACCTTAAATCACTACACATTTACATGCATCGGAATAATTTTGGCATGCCGACGAAACGATAGTCACTTACGTTCGATTTATTTAGTTTTTCTAGCAATTTTCATAGTCTCAGCGGCATTTCTATGACAGTGAAAGCTTATTCAATGCACACTCGCATACAGTTTATTTACACATGTTTACTGTCTTACAACGACTCGCTGAATGGCTCTGAACACATGTCGACTCGCTACTAGGATGTGTATTCGCACTGGCTGTGTGAATTGTGAAACTATCAAATGTGTCTAACTCTGATACGGCTGTTTCCAAAATTACGGTCACTAAAGACATGGAGCTAACGCCCCAGTCTAAAATTCAGGATTTGGCATTTATCCTGATCATTCTATGTAGAAAAATATGAAATCTCGTGGGGGGGGGGGGCAAACATGAGGACAAATTACCGCTCACTTTAGGGGTGTCCGGAGGATCCCCCGGAACTTTTGTACAATATAGGTATGAAATCGTGGCTTCTGATGCATTTCAAGGTCTAAAATTTGAGGACTCATTCATGCGAATTGCACTAGTATTATTTCGTTAAAAATACAGAACGACCAATTCATACAAGTACCAATATTATTACCAATTTCCACTTGTTGAGGATTCATCGTTAACAAAATTGACAGACGACATAAAATGCCACCCAAAGGCAATTTTTTTGAAAACAAAAGAACCGTACACTAGTCATACACAGTTATTGAGACTGGTTGAAACATTTAAACAACATTAATTGTGATGACGGCTGCCCGGCAGCGGAAAATTGAAGTTGAACAAAAGAAAATTCGTCTCATGTCAAATTATCATTATTGTGCATTTACTAGTATTACATGATAGTTCTTTTTAAACAAATTTTAATTTATTCGGGAAGATTTATTTTATTTTGCAAAACTTTAGGCCCAATTATTACATTCCCTTTCATAAATTATTGAATTGATGAAAATTATTGTGAGAAAACTTAAATGAATTCAGTAGAGCTAATATCAGGTGTCAACTTTTCACAACTCACTTTCAATTTTTTATCACTAAGGGCGAATTTTGAGGTTTCAGTTTTGTTGTAGTTTGGTTTAAAAAACTTAAACCAGTTATGATTAAGATTGGTTTCCAAACAAACAGATGGTTTAGTTGGATAAAAATGACCTTCATGATTTTGATTGTACAAGAACTTACTGTATCAGAAGACCATAACGATTTAGGTGACCCAGGCGCATCATAATCAGTGGTACGGTCATCCGGCATAAAATCAGTCCACCATTTTGTTCAACTAGTATGCGATTATTCGGATAAATCAAACCAGACAAACCACACCTGGGGGTAGTTCGGTCAGTTTGATTAACCAGTTTCGATTTGTTATAAACAAATACAGAAACTTGTTTTGGTTGAAACCCAGTTGGTTAAAACAAATGAAAGGTTTGACAAACCAATTTTGCAAAACCTAGTTAAGGTTTGAGGTTTCAGTTTTGTTGTAGTTTGGTTGAAAAACTTAAACCAGTTATGATTAAGATTGGTTTGCAAACAAACAGATGGTTTAGTCGAATAAAAATGACCCACATGATTTTGATTGTATAAGAACTTACAGTGTCAGAACACCAAAACGATTTAGCTGACACAGTCGCATCAAAATCTAATTTCATTTACTGCAGTTATAACCGCTAGCAGTATTGTGATTGCAGACAGACTGGTGCTCGATAAGAAAGTCGGATTTGAGAAATATGCAACTTCTGTTTTGCAACGTTACAATGTGGACGATTGTATAGCCAGGTTCCGATTAAGCAGACATACATTTGACCTGTAGGTTCGACCGTAGGTTGGTGATTTACAATAACATACATTTAATACGCTCTATACCAATCGTTGTAGCTTAATGCGCAAAATATATATACATGTATGTTCATGTTTCAAGTGGTGTAACATTACAAAAGGAAAAATGTAATCTCCAGTACATGAATAATTTAACGCGCATACAACTAAATGATGTTGTTGATTAAAGTAAAGGTATTTGTATTAGCTATCTGAATAACATTATAACATAATATTTCAAATATCTCACGGAACATGATATGCCTTAATAGTGATAAAAACATGCATCATATGTGCACGCAACGATAAAAGATTTGCAATCTCATTGCTTAATTTTCAAATAACACCGACCATTTGTTCAGACGATATAACATACCTTTAAGAGATTTTTATTTATTGCGATTTGAAGATAATTTCCTTCTATACTTCTATAGGAAGTTGGTCGGACCACAGTGACGGGAAAGTTAGGTATGGGTCTTTGTTTTCATTGCGATTCGAGCACGATATTAACTAAGGTTACATGTATATGTTTGTTTGTACCGCAGGGTTAAAGGGAAATATCCATATTTATTGTCCTTGTGGTGATGGTGACTGGTGTAATCCGGAGTATGTCTAGGTCGCATTAGAAATAAACATGTCCGATTAGCATGCATGCAATTCTCACTATTAAACCTTGATAAAAAGAGATATCAAGCGGAAACTTAAACCTGGGAACAATATATACATGTATATATTAGTCCCAGCTTAAACGTTGAAACTATATTAGCCATACCGGATACATAATCTATGTGACTGCTTGTCATAATATTTGTTTCTTCAAATTGCCAACTTTCTGGTCAGTAGTGATTGCTAAATGCAGTAACAGACAGATTGTGAATGTTCTTTTAATTTTATTATAACCACAAACATATAAACCAGGGTAAGGGTTATCATTGATGCACAATATATACCGACTTGTATAGTCTGCACAGCATAACTAATGGAAAATATACTGGTAACATGATATAGAAATACAGTAGTTAATATGATAATGTCACTAGATCTACACAGGGCAAGCAAATTCACAATTCAGCTAGCTGCAGCCCCAGGCCTTCAGCACTAACAGCGCTTTGATTAAACATGGCCCCACATTTGAGTGGCACGGTGACCTGCCATGAAATCAGTCCACCATTTTGTTTAACTAGTGTACGATTATTCGGATAAATCAAACCAGACAAACTACACATGGGGTAGTTCGGTCAGTTTGATTAACCAGTTTAAGATTTGTTATAAACAAATACAGAAACTTGTTTTGGTTGAAACCCAGTTGGTTAAAACAAATGAACGATTTGACAAACCAGTTTTGGTTTCAAACTGGTTTGGTACAAACAAATTCGCCCACAATAAATGTGTTTATCATCTCCGACATTCAATAATTGGTTGTGAGCGCAGAAAAATGGCACAGAAATTACAATTGAATTTGTTTACACGATCACATTATTTAATTATTTGCCTCTATAAAAAAACTTTTTGAAATAAAGTTATCAAGTTTTCAAGTATGGCGTTTTGAAAATACACCGTACCATGTGTGTGTATATATGGCTTGTCAGGTTTCATGAACGGTAATGTCGCGATCTACCCATAAGTAGTGGTGCTAATTTTTAAGAGTCGGAATATTCTCGAATTCTATGATGAATACTAGTAAATAAAAGTTTATGATGATAATTAACATTCATGACCGGATGTAGTTGTGTATTCATGTTATTTGTTTCAATTTGGATTTTCTTGAAACACCTATATATCAATTAAACGGTTAAAGGTAGATATTCTTCTTTTTTATCAAAACACACTAAGAACTAATATTGAAAAGGGAACGTTAATGCTTTCATACAGACATACTAAACAATACTGCATTATAACCTTTCTTAGAAGTTTCCCGGAATTGCAAAACAGATAATTCCTATATGCAAGCGCTAGCACGGCACGTACGTCGTGATATAAACTCCCATGTCAAACTTGTGTATTTGTGGTTTTGGGAACATGTGTACAAACTGTATGTAGACTTTTTCTCATGTTTATGACTAAGCTAATTTAAAATAGACCTTCAATATATTTACCTTTAAAAATACAGAAACTGATGATAAATTGTCATAATTCGTGATTTTATGGTAGATTCTAGGTTAGAGCGATACATGTACTCAAATACCAACCAACAATTAACACAGTGTATTTTGCATATCACATTGCAAAACTTGCTTTTATGAAAGGACCACAATTATGATGGTGTCTTATTAGACATGTGTGAGCTATCACATTTCCCTATACCGATTCCTACGTTTGCTAAATTGAGAGGGTCATCTCAAAACAACACTATTGATTTTAAGATTAAACAGGTAACTGAAACAGCAATCAAAGTATCTACACTATAATGTTGAGTTTTTTACTCCTAAAAACAAGTGCTTCACGAATGTAAACAACATTCGCTTTAACGTGTCCATCCTTGCGTTCGGTTAAGGCTAACACTCGCTCGAGTTACGAAACTGTGCACGCATTTTGCTACTGGACGCACTGTGTGCCAAAAAGTGCGTCCCCACTGTGCGCCCACTCGCTCGAGCAACTCCGAGGTAGCACACGAATTTGAGAGCCGAACACTGCGTTCAGTTACGGCTAATTATCGCTCACATTTTGTTTTGTATCCCTGGCCCACCGTATCACAGTGTATGCATTCGGGGAAACAAATTGCAAAATGAACGCAGGGCTGGTTCCCTGTCTTTACTGTCTTTGAGGCAGAGAACCAGAATACAAACGAGGCGGTCGAAAGTTCGGTAATCTCCGTAAATCTCCGTATAGAATGCCGAACGGGCAAAATAAATTGTTAATGACTATATTTAACTCAAAATTCCCCCGCCTAACTTCAATTTAACTTTTATTGAAGACTACATTTAGAATGAGAATCGAATTTGCTATTTAATTTCACCTGTACATATTCAGTGTTTCCAAGCACATTCTTCAGATTACAAGTTAAATGAGACGAGTTCGCATTTCGAGTACGAATTACACTATATTTAATGTAAATGTGAATGGTTGAATATAAATGCAAAATCCCCCGTCAAAATATTTAAATAATTAAAAAAAGATTCTAAAAAGAGCAACAACAGAAACAAGAGATGAGTACGGAAAATCTAGGTTTTTATATTTATATTGATATAATTTTGAAAACAAACTCGATATCATAAGCTAGAATACTTTCTCTCCTTTCCAAAAATGCTTTTGATATTTAAAAAAAAAACATAATTGTGTGTGCATTTACCGGAATAGAAAACATCATCAAAACTCATTATATATGTACAAATTTACCATACAGTGTATATTGTTAAACTTGTCAAAACACATGACAAGGCTATCGCCTTAATCCTTAATGAACAAATACATGTAGAAATTAATTGTATTTTACTTACTTGCTATAAGGTACACTCAAATCTTCATGAATCTGTATCTTCTGAAAACAATTTACGAAGATAAATGTATTTTGTCAAACAATATTCGGCTTTAAGAAAGCTTCACCGTCACCATCACCACAAGGACAATAAATGATGATTATATCACCAAATACTTCTCAAATATCTTACAATTATCCTCGTACGGACGATTACAGGCAAGTGATTGAATACACTGCGATCAAGTTATTCATTGGACAACAAACTACTGAATATGTTTCTACCTTGTTAAACTAGGCAAAATTCTTGTTATTTGTATTAACGAACGAGGATTAACAATGAATATCCGGTTTTGAAAGGAGTGAAGTGCACTACTTGTTCATAACTGCATTTTTTCCTTATAGGTGATATCGTGTTTGTAAACAAAACTATCCGATTTCGCGCATGCGCAGTTTACTGGTGGGCAAAAGGGTAAAAGGCGGCGGCGCTGTACTATACAACCAATATGGAATGAAAGACACGGTGGTAGCCATTAATTTCTTTAATATTTGACATACAATAATAAATTTGGTATTAATTGAAAGGTAATGCTCCCATCCTTCCCACGACATAAAAATATTGAAAATGAGAGGATGGTTTGGTTTAAATTAGACTCTGAAAATGGGCATTTTTCCGTGCAATAAATTTCAAACTGTTTTGGTTCGAAAAACACGGCGGGAGGTATTTCAATTCTCATTTTTACATATGTGCATCAAATCGATACCAGATAAAAGGTTTCCAAAAATAAAAAAAATATTGAACATCGGTGAATTTTCAGCATCAGAATGTGACTTTGAAAAGAGCACATTTTACGACAAATTATTTTCAATTCGTTTAGGTTCGAAAAACACGGCGGTGGGTATTAGACTTCGTATTAATCAATTTATGTGCATAAAGTTGGTACCAAATGAAAGATAATGCATCCAGCTTTCTAACAATGTAAAATATTGAAATGTGCGAGTTTTCCGAAAAGAAATTTTTAATATGACTGTTCTGTATGTGTATGTGCATAAATAATGTGTTATGTGTGAAATGCATCAATAGTAATTGTTAACATGTACACATATCTAACAAAGACAACAACGTGATATGTTTAATTGTGCGTTTATTTACCTTATCTTAATTTTACATTTAGCATTAAAACATATTCAGCATATATTTGAGTGTCATTCATACACACACATATTAAGACATAGCGGTAGATAAATAAATACACATATATCACATGTTAAACAGTTTGTCAATCAACTTTGTCTTGGCTGGCGCTAGGTTTAAAGAGTTGGTAGTCAGATTTGATAAACTATTAAATTGTATGGGAATAAATCTTAGCGAAATGTATTGGTTTGAATGGAGTCAAATGGATTCTTGGCTAGCGCTATCCTAGATTTTTACGTAATAGATAAAGCATAGTATCATTGTTCGGCAGTGCACAATCAACTTCTCTACCAATGACAATGTCTATAAAGCCAAGACTCAGTTTTAAATTAGACTAAATTCCTGTACAACTCACGTGATACCACTCAATTCTGCTTGATTTGTTTTCACACATCTTACAACATATTTAGTGACATCCAGTAATATACATGTACATACGTATTTTAGTGTTTGAGACTTATCTTCTTTACAAGACATTTTCAGCATTTTCATAACTTTTTGAAAAGGTTCAAATTTGTCATTTTCTGAGCATTTTATGAGATGATCCTCATAGCGGGAATATCAAATCGAACATTGGTGATTTCACAATTAAAGTTACAATGCACACGTTCTGTAACATATGCTATGGCAAATACACAACAATCGGATGTGTTCGTTTGTCTTTGTACATCAGGTATTATCACATTTATCACAAGTTTTTTAGATTCGCCCACATATATTTGTGACAGCTGTATGCTGATATTTGTGTTCACAGTTCTGTTCTTTAAACTGTCTAAAACATAAACGTGTGGAGTTGAGTTTGTTTACCCTCGCCACCGGGATAACAAAAACATAACACAAACGGAGCCAGTTGAATGTTTGTATACGACGTTACCCATTGGTAAACGACATGCGTTTATTACTAGAAGCTGGGATGACATATACAGTAAAACTTCGAAACCTCGAACTGCCGTCGGACCTAGCAATTAGTTCGAGCCATCTATTGTTCGAGGCATCTACGGTAAACTCGTATATGTCCTAACTGACAGTCAAAGCGCTGATAAGGGCCCATTAGGTACACAAATCACAATTCATTTTTTTACCCTAGATCATTATTTTCCTCTACGAAAAATCTTTTGAAATGAAGCTATAGTGCATAGTTTTCAGATATGGCGTTTTGAAAATACATCGTACTATGTGCATAGTTTGTCATGTTTTATGGACGGTATAACGTCGCAAAACACCCATACTTAATTTCATCTATGTTTGAAATCATTTGACATGTTGAATGATTCATTGAAATACTTGCTTGAGATTGATATATCCACCTTATGCAGTGAAATTATCAAAATATCAATAAAAGACTAAGAAATAAAATATCTAATACATTTTCTGCACAGTGTAATTTTGCTGTCATTTCTCCATCTATGGAAGAATGAACTGTTGGTCAAAATCTTAAGTTAATTATATTCAATGCATTCATACCGTGAGTTTTAGTTAAACGAGAGGCGTCTATAGCGGTGCTTATTCTGAAAAATCGAATTTTCTACAATGTCTATAACGACTAAACAAATAATAATGATAATTTCCAATATTTAACAAAGCATGTATTTTGCATATCGCATTGCAAAATTAATCTTCCTTTTATGAAAGAAGCGTAAATATGTTAATCTCTTATATAGTATGATTTTGGGCTATAAATTGAATTTTAAATAAAGTTTATATAAATGTTGTAAACTAGTGTAGCTTAAATTACTCTGCAAAGTCGAATGAAAGAATGCATTCAGACATTATAAATTACAACGCGATAACGCAAACAACCTCTAGCGAACTTATTCAAATTACAGAAAGAATGTCTTGCCTACTAACATTCAATTGAGGAATCCTCTCCAGTCCAGAATCTCCTCTAATCCGAACTTTATAGTTTGTCCGAGGGGTGTTCAGACTAGGGAGTTTCCAGTGTACATGTACAACTGGCAAGTAACTATCACGAAGTGCGAATAACGGGCCCGTTTTATCAATATTCGTACGAACGAGCGTTTGTAAGATACGAAATGTTCGTAAGAATTGTCTTACGAAAATACTTACGACCGTTTTATCAAGCACGAGTGGATCTGGCTGGTTTTCGAAAAGAAACCGAGCTTTCATGGATATCTACCTACTGTATAAGTTTGGTAAACATCGGATAATATAGAAGGTGCTATTCTGTTCACAAGCTGTATTATAGAAAAATTGACAATTTTAAGGGCCATAATCCAGTCATGCATGGGCAGTTCTGGCTAGATATCGAAAGGAACAGAGCTCTTTTGGATATCTAACCACTGTATAAATTTGATTGAAATACAATCAAACGAACGTCTTTATCCTGTTCACAAGCAATTGTTTACGGACGTACGGACGGGCGTACGGACGACAGACACCGCGCCATCGCATAAGTTCTTCAGTAAAATTATTGAAATTGTTAATTGCATGACACTTAAATAAAGAAATATAGAATGGTTCTCTTAAGCATCTGATCAAATTTGTCTATTAGCCTATATTTACGAATGTTACGCATGCCTATGACCATTCGTAGCATTTTGGCTTAAACTTACGAATTTGTAGCGTCTGCATGCGTAAGAAAATATTGATAAAACGCTCTTGCGATAGTAAGAACGTCGTAAGAAAATCTTACGAATTCGTAGCGTCTGCATGCGTACGAAAATATTGATAAAACGCCCGTGCGATCGTAAGAATGTCGTATAAGTAAATCTTACGAAAATTTCGTGCGTAAGAACGTTGATAAAACGGGCCCAGCATGATTATGCATGTGACACTGGAAAACTTCCTTGTGTAAAAGGAGCCCAACATTATGAATTAAAGATGTTTAAGCCATTGTAGCAACAGCACTGAATGAGCCCATTCAAATATTTTTGCGTTAAGACGAGCCAGATACATTTTTAACACAGTGTTTTTGTTTGCATATCACGCACACAAATATGTTGGTCTCTTGATTTAGAACGTATAAATTTGAAAAAAGATAATTCAAGATTGCATTATTTATAAAACGTGATTTCCTTATGACTGATCAAAGTCGAAATTATATTGTTTGCGTTTATGCACACATATTCTAGCCAACTTATTCAAAATACTGAAAAGAATCCCATGTCAGTTTTAGTTTGAATGGAAATTCTATATACGACAGATAATATGAATTCAAAGCTTGTAACATGTAAAACTGCAATTATATCCACAAGCAGATTGAAACGTTTGCATTGAAATAACATTTATTTAATTTGTAATAGCGTTAGCACTGTCCAGTCTACTCATTTGTGTCACTTATTTCGACTTAAGTTAACCATATCTCACTTTATAAGTTAAATCATGATTTATATATTGACAACAAATGGTTAAAATGAACTAAATAGAACATTATTCTATATTTAAAATGAAATGTTCATGTTGTGACATAAAACTGTAAAATAATTGAATATATGGAAAAATATTTAAAAAAATTAAAACAGAAAGAAGCCTTTTCCAGACCGCTGTTATTTTCCCAATGCCTTCACTATATTAAAACGATATTTTGAAGTTTTAATAATACAAACCGATATATAGACATGCATTTTTTTCTTCATCAAAAACATTTCAAGTTTTCATTGTGCCATTTTTTTTATAATCTCCACCACCTTTAAGTCTTGTCATTTATTTAGAAAAACTTTAAAGCGGCAAGGCATATTCACGTAAAATACAAGGCAAACCAACTTCTCAGAGAAAGACGAGAACACTTTGGTGGACAGCTGCTTAAAAGTGCTGGGACAACGTAACAGAACACTCAACAGTATTCAGTACTAACCAGTTGGCTGTATCACCCCACACCGCTGCTCTCCTCCCACTTACGTCACTATACTGCTGCTACCTTCATGTAAATGCAGGTGGATGTGTACCCAGTGTGGAGCTCGACCCCACCCAACTCTAGCAAGGTTTCTAACACTCTACTATACAGCTTAAGAACTAGTATATTGAGTGGTATTCTAACTCAGAAGAATAAAACCTGGCTTACTTAATTTACTATTTTCTTGAGTTTTAACTAGAAGATTTGATTTATTGAGGATTTAATACTTTATTTTGCAGTCAAATATCATTGAGGATGTCATTCAGCTGGTGATGTTAATGGTGCAGATTATTGTTTAAATGTGAAGTGCTGCTTAAAGTCACAACCACCGTCATTCAAATGATTTAGAAACGTTCATATAATAAATAGGAACAATCAAACAAACCATTAATTGCCAAATGATATTAATTTATCTGTCTTAAATTAATATATATTCATCCAGTTCATGTCTTAACTGTTTAAAATTAGGCTTAGCAGTAATCAAAAAACAATATTCAATTTAAAAGGTTGTATGACATAGTTGAATCTGTACTTTGAATGTAAACCATACATTTTAATTCCATGTACAATGCCACATACACACTTTTTATTCCATCTTCAAATTACTTTTTGGTTGTCAGTAGTTTTACTTTGTGACTGATAATAACATTGTTTGACTACTGTACCAGCTAGTATGTATGTAATCATATTATAATTAGAAGATAACAATAAATACTATTAATGTATTTATTTATTTTTTCAGAAATGCCACGAACGTTACGAATGCCTATAACCATTCGTAGCATTTTCGTTAAAACTTACGAATTCGCAGCAAGTGCATGCGTACGAAAATTGTGATAAAACGCTCTTGAGATCGTAAGAACGTCGTAAGAAAATCTTACCAAAAATATGTGCCTAAGAACGTTGATAAAACGGGCCAAATATTATGTGTCGCCAATCTTACCCGTCAACAAACAATAGAATATTAAGCGGTCAAAGAAAGGTGTGAATTATTGTATTGTTCGACCTATCTATGGTGAACAATGAATGAAATGGGTACCCAGTGTGGGGCTCGACCCCCTCCCAACTCTCGCAAGGTTTCGTCACACTCTTCTACACAGTTTAAGAACTAGTATATTGAGTGGTATTCTAGCTTATGTTTTAACTGGATGATTTCATTTATTGAGGATTTAATACTTTATTTTGCAGTCAAATGTCATTGAAGATGTCATTCAGCTGGTGATGTTAATGATGCAGACTATTGTTAAAGACAATGTGTAGTGCTGCTTAAAGTCACAGCCACTGTAATTCTAATAATTAATAAGAGTTCATAATAGTGGAGAGAATTTTTTCAAGGGGTAGGTGACCACAAGAGTAAAATAAACAATGTCATATACGAAAATGTTTGTCAGGGTCTGTAGTTTATCAGGCTTACAGACTTTTCAACCCCAAGACTTTTCAACCCCAAGACTTTTCAACCCACTTTTCAAATGAAGACTTTTCAACCCCAGGACTTTTCAACCCCTGATTTCAAGACTTTTCAACCCCTGATTTCAAGACTTTTCAACCCCTACCTGTTGAGACTTTTCAACCCCTAGTTTGAATATTTTCAACCCCTACATTTATCGTTCTCAACCCCTACTTTGAAGACTTTTCAACCCCTACTTTGAAGACGTTTCAACCTCTATTTCTTTTTCTTTTTTTATCATTTTCTATTTTATTAAATATACTGGTATCTAACAATTCACTTATTTCATGCGTAACTGTAATTCGTAAATAAAGGAAAACAATTACTCTCAAAATGTCATCGAAAAATATATTTAATGACGTAATCACATAAACAAGTCTCTGACGTCATTCAATATACACGTTCAGCGTGTCCGTTCAATCTGGGACCAATATATACATGTTGGTCCCAGGTTGAATCTCTCTGACTCGGATTGCAATCAAGTGTACGGAATTTAATACATTTTGATTGATAAAGGACTGAGCTCCTCGTGCAAAGATAAATATAATTTTTAAAAGTTCCTGTGTAAACTGAAAATGTGTTGATAAGGTCTGAAACATGAATCATTTGAGATGGAATAAACTCACTTAATTGGATATGTACGTTTGAAGAATTTTGCTGAACATGCTTAGTAAATCTGTCATATAAGTAACTTGCATGTTAACGGTAAATGTTTATTTATTATTCCATATTTATTTTTGTGTTTGCTGCAGTGTTCATGAGGGTTCTTATTTAATACATCAAAAGTGTTAATATTTTTCATCATTATTCGTTTTGTAAATTGTAAACAAGCAGCGTATGAATTTCATTTAGGTTTTCCGCTCATTTGCGTAGTTTATGCACACTGTGCAATATGATATTAACTGTTATTGTATCGTAGAAACATACACGGATATGTGATAACTCGTCTGAACAGATGGTCGGTTTTATTTGAAAATAAAACAATGATATTGCAAATATTTGATCGTTGTGTGCACGTCATATGATGTATGTTTTTGTCACTAATGGGTATAAGGCATATCATGTTCCTGAAAGAGATATTTGAATTTGAAACATAACTACTTATTTGTTATTCAGGTAATTAATACGAATGCCTTAACTTTAATAAAAAACGACATTATTTAGCTGTATGCGCGTTAAATTAGTCATGTACTAGAGATTAACATTTTTCCTTTGGTAATGTTACACCACTTAAAACATAAACATGCATGTATATATATTTTACGCATTAAACTACAATTAGACAGTAGTAAATATATGTTATTTTAAATCACAATTCGCAATTCGAAAATTGCATTCCTTTAATTTGTCATTATATTTTGTTTGATCATCATAATAATTAGCAGACTATTTGTTTAATACAATTAAATGTTTGTTTGTTTTTATTTGTTGCACTTGTTTATTGGATCAAAGGCAACTGTGTTCTATTGATGTAACCATCACACTTTTAATTATGTGTAAACTGTCAATTGTACGTTGTTTAAGGTGATATATGCCCGCTAAATGCCTTGAAATGGTATTGTTATTATATATATGGTGAATGAATCAGTATATTCTCAGTAGTACCTAAGATTGCAGATGCCATAATAATTATTAAGATATATATTCTCTTTTATCACCGATTTTGATAGAGTTATACAGGTTGAAACAAATAAATATATATAATGTGTCTTAAAACATAATGATTTCCGAACTTTGTTTAGGTTTAACCAATAACTCAACTCAATCATATTTATTGAATGAAACATTCGTAGGCCTACATGTGTATAGCATACAATATAATACATAATGTAGAGAAAGTCGTAAAAGAAATAAAAAAATATTAGTTTACAAAGAGCTTTCATGAATGTGAAACAATTGTGTTACATTAGCAAAGTGGTCAATGAAAATATATATACATGTACATGTACCAGGTATATCTCAGTCTATCTGTACCAATAAAGAAACACAAATTCAGCATATACAGATGACATGAGGAAAGGGCAATTATTGAGTTCTAATATCATTAAAAAATTTGCATAATAAATTAATTTTGAAAGGTTTATCAATTCAATCTTTGAGTCAGTGCTTAAATAAAGACATGTATTGTTATGTGTGTTGACTGCGTTACGTAATGACGCGTGCTCGCTTAGCGAGGTGATTAACAAGGTGAGAAGCCGCTGTAGCGGGTGATTAGATAAGATGATAAGATTTAGGAGTGCTACTATTGATATTTATTTTTCAGAAATAAGGAATATTTAGTTAAATACAATTATTAAAATCGACCAAATATCATTAATATAAACAGCTTTTTAATATAACAAATGATCAATGTTTAATGATCGACTATACCAATAAAGACAATGTAATTGTTATGTTTGTTGACTGTGTTACGTAACGACTCTGGGACAGGTATGATGAACGGGACATTGTATGCGAGGATTTCCTGCGTGAAATCGGCGAGATATACGGTTAAGTGTATGTGCAAGTAATTGTGACAGTGTGAATAAATAGTGTGCCAGTGTGAAGTAAAAAAAAGTGTTTCCGAGTCAATTTATGTGCCAGTTTGAAAAAAAGTGTTTGAATAGGTAAAGCAGTCTCGGCAAATTCATGAGACTGCTTTGCCGATAATGCGTATTACCATTTCCTTATATGTATAGTGTCAAATTTTCGTTTCGTTTGAACTAAACATACTCCGTGAGGTCAACTATTAACATAATGTGAGACTAGTTACGTGCAAGAGACTTGATGTTTTATTCTATTCTATTGGCTATGTATTCGTCCTTTTTTCCTTTCTATATGCTGTATATAGTAATATAGTATTCACTATTCTTCCTTTATATATGTATATATTCATAAATATTTTTGTCATTAAGGTAAGACCACCCTAATACTCATTATAAAGAATCTTAACTAAACTGTTTCCATGAGTTTCTGGGTCACATGAGAGAACTGAATGCAAAATATTACAAAGTTTTACCGTGCCGTTTTAAAGATTTTCAAGTTTTAAGATAAAACCAACTTGCTTTGAGGGGTCACAAATTCCACTCATAATCTGAATGCATAAAATTATTATTTTAAATTCAAAATTAGCCTATTTTATCATTTGTTGTGTTTTTCTTAAAAAGGAAAGTGCTAGTGATATCATAAGAAAAAATAATCGATAATAATATGCTCTGTAAAAAATATAGGTGGTACTTCATATGCATACACACTCCTGTAAATGACGTATTTTTCTAAGTCCCAATAAGAAATGCCAATTTTCAAGGTAGCATAATCATAAATAATAACATGAGTACTCTAACAAAATGGACATCACAATTATTCTCAACACCTCTGTAACAAAATATAACAAAATGAAAAACTTTTACCGTCCAGTTTTACTTTGATAACATCTTGTAATATGCATGTATTAAATTTACCATGCAGAATTATCAAACTTTGGACAAATATGGTATTATTTATAATTTTATATCAGTTTTCTTGCCAGAAAAGTAAGTAAAACAAGAAATGTCATAAAAATAGCAAAGAAAAAAAATTGGGCCTAGCGGGGATTTGAACCCCGGACCTTTCGCACATAAGACAAGATGCTTAACACATAGGCTAAGAATGGATATTGACCAAAGTGTTCCAAATGATTCGAATTTATATTCTCATTAGGGTGGCCTTACCTTAAACCATATATCTCCAGAAAATGGAGGCAATAAAGTTATGTATATATAAATAAATAATGTTTGAGTGTAAGTGACAGCGTAATTAGACTTAATTAGAATAACAAATCACATCATCAATTAAATAATAATTAAATTCCACCTGCAGTTTTAGGCCAAATAAAATATGATAGAATGACTGTGTGTATTTTGTGTGTATATATCTTTATTAGTATTCATTTAGGAATGTAAATAAACTTAAAATTTAAAGTTAAACAACGTGATTGTCAACATTTTTCCAGGTAACAAATGTGATAATTGTCCAATTAAAAACATATTCGAGGGGTTGAAAAGTCTTGGTTTATTAGGGGTTGAAAAGTCTTGATTTTAACAGGGATTGAAAAGTCTTAGGCTAATTAGGGGTTGAAAATGACAGTGGGGTTGAAAAGTCTTGGATATTTTACCTTAGGGGTTGAAAAGTCTTGGGGTTGAAAAGTCTTGGGGTTGAAAAGTCTCGATACCGTTTATCAGACCACCGCCAAAATCCAAGATGGATATTTTTTGAATATAAATGTATAATATGAAAAGGGCCCTGTAAGTATATTCTGAAAAGAAATGTGGTTATGTTTCTAAGATAACTAAACTTCACTATAAAAATGCAAAGCAGGTGCATATTCAGATTGATCCAAAACGTTGAAGGTCAAGGTCAAACTCAAGGTCAAATGCCAGATTTGTGAAAGAATAACCATTTCACCATATATTGTTCTTAATAATTTTAAAACTGTTTGATATGTCCATGCTTGATGTATGTCAAAATAACTAGAATATGTAGGCTTTCAACGCATACGATGAAAATGATTAAATTTGTAACCATGTCGATATCCCAGATGGCGGCCAATATGGCTGACAAAAACAGGAAATTCACAGAATAAAAGAGTAAAATTAAAAAATACCCTACTGTATATTCCAGCAGCAGTTATAGTTACTAAATGGAATTAATAAACATTCACTATGAAAGTGCAAACCAATCATATGTTCAGTTATTGATAAAATGTCGACGGTCAAGGTCATATCCAAGGTCAAATGGTAAAAAAAGTTGAAAAAAACGCTGTAGCTCTACCAAAAAATGACTAAATTTATCGAAGATTTTATGTAAGAGAACGCTTGATACATATAAATATAAACTGGACATGTCAAGCTTATTTTACAATATAGAACTACTCAGGATTGTAACTATGGCAACACTATTATTCAATATGGCGTCCACAATGTCACAAACAAACGTGGCAAGGTTTGAAAAAAATCAAGTTTGCCGGAAGTACCTGAGTGGTTTAATCATAAAGAATGTACTTTGGTGTGAAATATAAACAAAATACCTGCATTCAGGTCTGATGTTGCAAGTGTCAAAACCAAGGTCAAGATATAATTCAAGGTCAAAGTCATTTTCATGGTTAAAAGTTCAACTTTTCTGAAATATCAAGTATCATATGAAATATTGATCTTTTTTCTGATCCGGCCATAACATTGCTGTGTGTAGTGTGTTTTAAAGTAACCAATATTTGTTTGTTTCATCGGGTTTAACGCCGTTTCTCAACGATATTTCAGTTATATACGGCGGCCGGTTCACCTAACCAGTTTTTCCTGGACTGAAGTTCTAACCAGTACTAACTTACCCTTCAACAAGGAGCCGGAACTTCTCCACATGTGGAGGAAAATCGACATTTTTGTAAAATTTTCATGGAAGGGTATTAAAGTAACCAAGTGTATGTACTAACCATGATTATATTTAAGATGGCATATATTAAATCTGCTAACTGGGCTTAAACTTTCAAAATAGAAACTTGAAAACATTCACAAATTATCGATTCACACAATCATCGAAAAAAAAACTCCAATTTTATTAGCGGAAATTATCATAATTTATTACGTCTGTAAATGTATACAGATGAAATGCTTCACTACATTATGAGAATGACAACATATATTATGCATTGAGTCAAAGCCTCTGACAATCTCAAGATCAAGGTACAGAAACATTTGAAAATCTCAGGTCACAAGGTTAAACAGTACCTTTTGTCGTAATACGTAACTGAATATAACACAGTATATAAATTCACAGATGTTTGCAAATGTTGCAAAATACATTCTTGTTTACTAGTATCGCTATTACTCCTACCTCATACTAGTGCAAGTTCAATTTGTAACCTTAACAACCATGCACTTAATTATATGCAACATGAACGATACAATGTATAACCTTGACTGCTGCACTGGAAGTATGTTTTGCTATATGTGCTACCAAAAACAGGTCACTTTCTTGTGCTGAATAGTTTGTTCACTTTGTTCATTATAGTTATATAATTATTTAACTACATTGAATTAAACTACATTTAGATTCCACAAGCCTACATACACGTGGTATTAAATTGTGTTTAAAATGACAAAGCTATTGCTTACCCTATGACGCTACTGGAAAAGATTTTTGGACTATATTGTCGTCTACGGTACTGGCCAGGATAGTGAAAATATTTTGTCAAATTTCGCTTGCATCTATACATGCATTACTTTCACGATTGCTCATTTGAAGAACAGACACATCACATTATTCACTGTACAAATCATGAAAGATGCACACCAGATCACGGGTGGAGCTACTGGTTGACCCATTAACTGGGGCATATACAAACATGTTCTGCTGAGGACAATGTGCCCGACATAAAATAGGTTTGGCAAATTGTGCTCCTGAGCAGGTGGAGCAGCAAAATGTTCTCATTAATGGTTGGAAGTTTCTTTGATTTGACTCTTTGTTTTAAGGACATTTTCCACTAAGTTTGTTCAGACATTCATATCGATTCATACCACATAACAAACCAATGCATTTAAAACAGTCCTTTCTGTGATCAGGCAACATACTCTCATCATGACCTATCAATGGCATTTGCTGCAAGTTGCTGGCATTATCCAGCAGTACATTGGAAGCATTCTTCTTCACCATATCGAAGGAGCTACATGTGTCATAATCAGTAATACAGTATGCTGACAACATAATATTCATCTGCTCAAGAGACACACTTTCTATGAAACTGTGAACTGGAATAAACCTTGTGTAGTCCGAGTATTGACATCTTCTACCAGTGTTAAAGAATAACTCTCGTACTCCTTAACTAAAGTTACGGTGACATGAATTAATATTCTATTACATGTATTGCATATATTACGAATATAGTAACAATTTGCACTATACATAAATGTATATGGACAATGTGAGGCCAACATCTATGATCATGTAACCAGGTGTGCCGAATATCGGATATTTGGCATACTTCGGTGTGACATCAATGTTTGGCGCATCGACGTTTGGAAATGGAACATTAAACAGACATTCATTACGAACCCGAGCTATAGATATACAATGTATACATTTTCTAGAAAAAATATTCTAAGTCATTTCTAAAATGTTCAGTTATTTCCAATACATTATTCAGCTTGTTTATTTGTATATTTTTATCTTGTGTTCTGATAACATTAAATAATTCCCACTGTAGTTGAACATATGCAATAAAAAGGTTATAAAACAGGACTGGTGTGGCTTTCGATATTAGCCCGAAGGCTTTACTCTTCTAGTATGCCAATATCGCCATAAGGCACATCAGCAATTATATAGAAAATGTGACTGAAAAAATATTTTCAAGACCTCACAATTTTTTAGGATAAATCTAGTCATTCGCTTTGTACACTTTGTTGTTTTTTATTGTGGTATAATGTATTTAATATTCCTTGTTTTTGTCACAAAAAATGTTAGAGATTACAAAAATAAATTTCGACACTTCGTTTGTTCTTTCTTGGTATGTAGGTTTTGAAAAACTAACCTGATGCTAAACAAAGATTCTATTTTGTATGGCCACATTGCAGATCCTGCTGAGATTACCGGCGGTTTTTCTGTGTTTTCTGTCTTTCCCATACCTCTGTTCATGCGCTATTGGGTGAAACCAATTCAATAATAAAGAATAACATATAACATGTACAGTAAAGCCTCACTTAAAGACCACCTCTGAAATAGGACCGTCTCAAAATTAGGAACACAATTTTCAAGTACATTTTCACCGTTTTGCTCTTTATTCAACCTCAGGATAAATACCACATCAATACGAAGACCAGTTTTCGAGGGTCATAAAGGTGGCCTTAGTATTGAGGTTACTGATCAAAATTCTCCATTTATTAGTTCCGCCATTTATTAAGAAATAAAAGGACTAAAATCGTACAAAAAATATTCATAATTATATGCATTTTTGCCAGCAATATGCTTTCTCTGAATTTAACTTTTCATGTAAGAACATCAATTATTTGTAATCATTTGACATTCCCCTTTTCTAGTAAAATTCCCATTTTGTAGGGCACTATTTCAATAGAGATCAAATACAGCCCTGCCATGATAATAGAAATATATCGAGATACTCTGCACGTTTGGCAATAATACACATGTTCACTATGACATAGCTTTGAAAAACGGGACGTATTAAGGGAACACCCGTGGCGGGCGGCGTCCACATGTTGTCGATAACCAGCCACATCGCCCCAGCTCTGACTTATGACGGGCGTATTTTGTGACAGTTTTCCACTGTGGTTTGTTATTATTTTATCAAAATATCGTGGACATTTCTTATAAATAAATGGATAAATTATGTATTTTTGTTC
Organism: Mactromeris polynyma; assembly: GCA_032209605.1. Classification (NCBI taxonomy): domain Eukaryota; kingdom Metazoa; phylum Mollusca; class Bivalvia; order Venerida; family Mactridae; genus Mactromeris; species Mactromeris polynyma. The sequence continues at coordinate 18,919,170 of JASFXZ010000011.1, forward strand.
TGTTCTTTTGACATAAAGGTTTTTAATGGAAAATCGACAATTAGCATGCTTGAGAATGCTTGAGAATGCTTGAGAATGCTAAAAGCTCTTAAGATTATCATCTTTGTTCTCACTAAAAACAGTAATACAAAAAGACCCACTTTCTAAAAAGCGAGTTTTAAGTGAATCTTTTCATAGTAATAAAATCTGGCGAAAACCCCACTTATTATGAAAAGGACACACTTTTATTCGTGTCAAATTTCAAATGACTCGCTTTTTGAGTATAAAGACTCACTTATAAGAAAAAAGACCCGCTTCTAAAGTAAAAGACACGCTTTTTGCTCACTTTTTAAGGGAAAAAAAAAGACCCACTTCAAAAGTAAAAGACTGGCTTTTTGCTAATTTTGTTAGAAAAAGATTCGCTTAAACAAACTTCTTGTGCAGAAAACCCACTTCTGCGGGAGAAAACCCACTTGAACCAACTTAAATTCACTTATTTCCAAAAAGACTCGCTTAAAGTCCAAAAACTTGCTTTTCATTAAAAACCCAGAAAAAAACTCGCTTTTTGGTAAAAAACACACTTTTCGATTGGGAAGGGATGTTAACAAAGATACAAGTATTTTTTTAATTGCTTTTGGATTTTGGATTAAAGAATACATTTAAAGAACAATCAAGTCGTTTTAAGCTCATTTATTCAAATATAGAATTTATACATATGCTAAATTTCGAAACAATATATACAAATTTCCCAACAATGTTCGGAACACCTCGGCTAAAACATAGAACTTCGCTGAGTTGTCCTAAATGTGATAATGTTCGTCAGAAAGGTGAACACACTGGTGCTATTTAATAAAGATCGATGTGAAATTTACAGTAGCAGCAAAACAACAGTAACAGCAGTATGACGTCTACAGTTCCACTGCTAGTGGTACTAATTGTTACGGTCAGCAATATGACGTCTACATTTCCACTGCTAGCGGTACTAACTGTTACGGTCAGCAATATGACGTCTACAGTTCCACTGCTAGCGGTACTAACTGTTACGGTCAGCAATATGACGTCTACAGTTCCACTGCTAGCGGTACTAACTGTTGCGGTCATCAATATGACGTCTACAGTTCCACTGCTAGCGGAACTAACTGTTACGGTCATCAATATGACGTCTACAGTTCCAGTGCTAGCGGTACTAACTGTTACGGTCATCAATATGACGTCTACAGTTCCACTGCTAGCGGTACTAACTGTTACGGTCATCAATATGACGTCTACAGTTCCACTGCTAGCGGTACTAACTGTTACGGTCAGCAATATGACGTCTACAGTTCCACTGCTAGCGGTACTCGCTGTTACGGTCAGCAATATGACGTCTACATTTCCACTGCTAGCGGTACTTGCTGTTACGGTCATCAGTTGGAGCAGTAATATCGCTACTTGTGTCAACAATAAACGTATACACAAATATATAAATGCCTTAAGGGTTTGAATGCAAAATTTAACCAACATAACTGGTTTTTGGAAGAAAGTCAAACGTAACATTCAGTTTTAATTGATAAATAGTTCAAAATTGTAGGAATAATGAATGACTAACCACTCATCTCATTATCACATGAAAGGGTATATAGCATAGACCAGTTTTATATATTAGCAACAACCTATTACTACCGGCACTATCAGTACCAGTAACATTTCTGCTCCTGTCGCTACTGCTAATACTGACAACTTCGCACCGAGGTAACCCCGCGAACGTGTCTCTGTACTCCGACTTTTACACTTTTACAGTGACAGTATAGAGATGTGACGTCCATGGCTGGACTAGCACCGACGTAACAAATGTTACAAATTGAATTTTCGAAAAACATTTTGATGGATAAAGGAGTAAATTCTGCGGTTTTCAATGAAGTGGATTGTCTACATAAAAGAAGTACAGTCAAATAATACATGGTTTATGAATAGCCAATTTCAAATCGACGTGCATAAGACGACGTATTTACGTGATGGATATTTATTTCGGATAATACCAAGTATTCTTATAGAAGGTTATGGAATGAACGAGGTCCGATTGCACTTGAATGTCGCGTTTAGCTTCATTACATGTATTGGTTAGCCAGACGGTAGAGCACACGACAGCTAACCTTGACGTAATACGTTCAAATCCAAGCCCCGTCATGTGTTCTCCGGGACAATTGGTAATAAAGTCATATCTCCGGACACTTTGTTCTTCCACCACTGATTTATATGGGGAATGTGTATGTTAATTACAGAAGAACATTATTAGTATTGATTGGTAACCCAGACCGACTAGTTACGTCAACTGGCCGTAGTACATAACTACATGTATAATTTGTTTGAAAGATTAAGTACAACTTTAACACAAAGCAGGGTAAACAGTGTCTGAAACGGTGATAGTCATTTCCTTCATACAGAGATAAAATAATCCATGTTAAAACATTTAGACTATTCTTAAACATTGGTAGTTATCTGTACTCAATCCACAATCTTTGGCATGGGTCGGGAGGTCGTTTACGTCTTCAGATTGGCACGCAAATTCTCTTTGAATGGTACATAGTCTTATGTTTGTGACACAATATGCTCAGTCATATATATGAGAACATCGGTGTTCATTTCCTGTATACAGATGCACTCTACAACACTGCATTATAACTGTTCTTACATGTTTCCAAAATCGATCCCTGGAACTGCAAAACACGAGTCCGATTCGGGTATTTTCAATCCTGACCTGCACGCGCAGTTAGTAATATCAGAGGAAATACCTGTATCGGACTCGTGTTTTGCAGTTCCAGGAAACTTTTTAAAAAAGTTATAAAACAATGTGTTGTAGAACGTCTGTATGAAAGTTTCTCAAATTATTACTTGGCATATTCTGATAGAAAATAAGATTATTTAAATACAAAAATATTCAGCACGGAGGAGCAAGAACCCATTTGAGTATAAACAAAGTTCAGTGGATCAACAGGTGTACTTCAAACAAACATTATTTAAGACTGGCCATATTAGACATAAAAGGAAATCACCAATTGTAAGCACTGTAATATAAAATTATATAATAAAATGAGTCCCAGTATATTATCTCTCAGTCTGAAATCTCATCATTATTACAGAGCTTCAACAAATATATTTATTTCCTATATATCAAGCATACATACAGCCCTAGAGAACGTGAAGTCAACTTGATGATATTGCAGTCAGAAAATATATACAATATACGCAATGCATTCAATGTATTCGACACTGTGGAAACGTTTTAATGTTATTGTCATCGTGAAATCGTCCCATAAATTCTGCTCAGGAAGGAAGGGAAGACCTAAGTATGAACGTACTGAACCCTATGTCACTATAATCTAATGTACGTAAGATGCAATGATGGAAACCAATGTGAAATATATACGGCGACCTTTGTGACAATGATAAGCGATTGCTATAACTCATGACAACAATATCGACAAAAGTCGCACACTGGTTACGTCCCTTGAATCTAACCAAAATCATCAGAAGATCGCACATTCGTTTTCAGATTCATAAAAATACTATTTTGTTATGAAGGACACTATAACTCACAAATGGAAAGTTTGTGGCATTAGACTAGTTTCTATAGTTTCAAAATTCGCTATTGTTCAAGTACAGCTTTGAGTCCATATGTATGCGTAGTCTGTACACAATGATTGTATTAATCAAACATTGAAGCCTGTATAACAGACATGTTCGACCATAGCTATGAAAAGGATATCATCTTAAAAATATAAACTTCGTGGGTAGCTGATGTGCTCATATTTTGCCTTAAATGTTTAATAAAATGAAATTAAATTAAACAGCATGTTTCCTGTACAGCTACCCAAGAACACAATAACATATATACAAACGAATACAAATACAAAAGGGACAAAATACAAACGCAAACGACGGTTTTACATATTGGTTATAAGTTCATAATGCACCTGTTTAGTTCACATTGATGGCAAATAACATTCATAATCGATGATTCTTATTGTAAACTGAATTACCATTGTTTTGTTCAGCATGACATAATTTCTTTATTGAGTCTTATTGTGCTTTAACAGTTGTGGTAAGTTATGTTTACATCAAGGGTCACCTATTAATCCTAATGTAATTGATTTTACTGTAAATTACCATCTTTTCATCAAGGGTTGTCGCTGTTGGCTGTATCTCAATTCTAATCTCATCTATCTTAATACGCGATTTAGTGCCTTTTCCCAGAAACATAATGCTGCTATTAAATTAACACTTGTACTGTTATATGCTGGCCTAAACATCAAAATCACATTTGCAACGTGCATTATGATTGGCATGTAAACATGAATAATAAATACTAGTAAATGTCACGTGAAGTACAAAGCTAATAGGAAGAGCTAACAAGTAATAAACGATATTATTATCCTGATTACTTTGCTGTATTTTTGAAAAGGCTACACCCGCCATTATAAAACTTTCTAGATATACAATCACGTAAAAAACTATCATTCTTTTGGCTGCCTTACCATTCTTCACATTAATAAAAATAAACACAGAGACATAGGCAAAAAAGCTAAGATACACACATTTTGTACAAGAGCCAGTTCTCGCCCCTCCTTCATTACGATGTTGCCACCATAACCAAATGTACATACCAACAAAATGGACTAATAACACCACAGCGGATATCCAGATTTCCACATAGATGAAAAAGAACAAAATTGCAATCTCTCTCGCAGCCAATGCTGCTAAGGCAGCGATGAAGAAAACTAGAAATCCAAAAAATCGAACGTTCTTTGATTCGTCTCTAGCCTTTTTTCCGTCACTGTATAAAGATGAGTAAGCCCATGCTATACCAAGCGTTGATCCCGCCAAACTGTGAGCTGTTTTCAAAGAAAAAATAATGAAATGCATTTTGAAACTTAAAATTGTTCAATTAAAATCAACATTCAATCAACGCTCCGTCCATTTTTATCTTTATAAATGAAAGCAAAATCAATCCAAGGGGACATTGTGGCCATGTTTCGATTATCACAACACTACCGTGCATGTATTTATGGGTAACGAAAGTTCATATGTATTTTCAATGAAGCACACCCTAACCATTGGCGAACTTCGTCTTTTTTGAATAAATTCATATAGCATTTTGGTAAATGAGTTACCCAATTGTCATCTCTTCCAGATGATTTTCAGTTATTGTACATTGGTTTTGGTGCAAACTATTTTCAATATCAGAATCAAGTGAACTCTCAAGGCAATCAGAACTAGCCTGGTTGTGGCGACATGTTAGCTTCAAGAATTCGCAAGTTCATCTCCTGAATCATCCTCGAATTCATGATTTCATCTTCAAGAAGTAGAACTCGAGAATGCATGAAAATGAATGTGAGACTTCTTGAAGCTACAATGTCACCACCAGACTTCCGTAGATACGACTTTGTTTACATACAAATACGTACCAGAATCTGCAAGCTCCACACGACCAGTAAAATGCAAATATAGTTGAACGGACAGCATGATAGTGTCTTCAGTAAATACAGATATGAAATTTAGCAATGCTCCATCCAGTCCTATCTTGTTTGCTTTCTTTGCGTGCTTTCCTTTGTTTGGTTCTTTTATAGCCCGAATAGAGTGTATAGCACACCTGCAGATCCTGAAAATAACATTGTAGAATATCAAATGTAATATATCAATGATGAACAATACCGCTTCACAAATGCTTATCAGTAGAAGTATTGTCTTGTCCCTTTTCCCATAGCATAAGTTTACTTGTATACGTATAAATTATGCTCACATCTCTTGTGATTTTGTGGTAGCTTCATGAGTTGCATTTCTTGCCTCTTGCCTCTTGATGCATTTTTGTTATTTATTTGTTATTAATTTTAAAGCCGTTTTCAAAAAACCTTCCCCTGTAACTTGATAATCTGTTGATGATACCATAATCAAACCATTCTTTTTGTAATCCGCCTGTTGTGTTTTGCCATTGACCGTTCCAAGACTGTACTCCTACTTTTATCCTACATTTATGTTTTTGTCGTGTGTCCCGCGCATTTGTATTTTTTAACAATGTATTTTCTTGGTCCTTGTGCTTAATTAAAAGTGTTACGAACTTTGTATGTGCTATTTCTTGCTCGACATTGATTTTCATGTTTACTAGGTATCCGACGAGAGCACACTTCACAAAGCAGCATTCGTGTGCTCTATTCATAGAGCAATTGCAACCAAGAAGGGGACTATATGATCAGTAATCCCCGTAAACAGTGTAATGTTTTCATGAATTAAACACGATAGGATTTGGAATGATTAGCGCTGCTCATAACGAGAAAAGTAATTTACAAAGGTACACACATATATCGATAAACATTATGTTTTAATGTTGTATTATTTAAAGAACTGTTCCAACTTACCACACTAGTCGTCCTAGTGACAGACCTCCAATGATGATTCGACAGATATCGCGACAACTATATCCACTGCTTTGTTTTTTTTTGTCTATAATAATCCAAAATATATCCACAGTTGATACTAAGATGGCAGGTAACACAATACAAGCAATGGTGATCCAGAAATACGTCAATTCTCCTAGAAAACAATAAGATGTTGTAATGTCGAACACTAATCTGATGGAGTAACAGCTAAGTAGTGATGGAGGTGTTGCAAAATAATACACAGGTCAGTGAAGTTGCTATTGAGCTACTAATGCTGGTACAACGCATATGAATTATTATTGAAAAATGAATAAAGAATATGAAATGGTTTTATTAGATGGATTAAATGATGCTATTCAATCGATATATTTTCATGACCTATGTAAAATACTGGCACTTTATAATGACAGTTCTTAATAAGATTAAACAATATTTGGTAATGCTGGTTTAACTAAAACCTACGGCGAATGCAGTGTGTTTCATATAGCACGTCAACACATTAGGAAGTTAATGAAGTTCGGTTTACTTTCCTCGACACTTTATCGGTCTAACCGTTGTTTCTGGACTTCAATCAGGTACACACTTGGGTAATTCAAAAACAATAAGCGACTCCCCACGTGAATCAGAAATGGACATCAAAAGACAGAAGACCTATCTTTAGTCAAACCATTAGAGCGAACATTTAATTCAACTGACTCACGACAAAATTTGATTGAATCATAAGTACCAACAACGCAACACAATGTCAGAATCCTAACAACATTTTGTAAATACATGCATATCAATGTGTGCAGCAATCTTGTATCAGAGATTGCCTTATCTAAAAATGATGATGGAAACTAAATACAATTACATCAAAGACAGAAAGGGAGCAAATATAAAGTCGATAAGGTGGCGACTGCTCATTCCAGTTTAATAATTTGGTCCCTCGATATGACATGATTACGCCTACTATTAAGATACTAAATTTTACACATATTATTACACACAGAAGTTTGCCTGCAGAGTCTTGGAAACAAATTCATAAACACAAACTAAATCAACTAAAGTATCATAAATTGGCATGTGGGCCTCTGCACACGACATATTACTGACCTGTTGATCTGTACTTCATAACTAACTCAACATCACCTCCAAAATCGTATGCAAAAATTCCAACAGAAGCTAATGGCACGATCGATGCTTTGAGTATTCCTAACGAATATTTTACTTTATCACAAACTGTTCTATCCTTAGTCTTAAATGTATCCACTGTTTCACATATATCATCAGAGTCATATACTACACCACTTACTTCACCAGGACCTGTTTTATCTCCATTCGTATCTGCATCCACTTGTTCACGTAAATCACCAGAGTCCGTTTCGTCCGACAACGATGGCCTATTTATCCAGTTTGAATGTTGTGTAACTATCAACCCAGAACTTTCGCTATCTATTTCTTCATTACCTTTATCACGCAACTCTCCGATTTTAGCAGATCCTCCGTTATCTATTTCTCCATTATTGTTAAATTCTTCATCATGTTTATCACCAATGGTAACATTTTCATCTCCCGTTTCAATCAGTTTCATGCAAGGAGGTAATATATCCAGCCCACTTTCATTTTCAGCAACTTCATTTTCACCAACGCTTTCATCTTGCTTATCAAGTAAAGTCTCAGTGTCGTCTTGGTGATGAGACTGTTTGTTATTCGGACAATCATCTACTTCATTCATGATTTACCTCAATGGGGTCTACACACACCACGTTTCAATGAAAACAATGTGGCAGCTTAGCTGAAAATCAAAATAATAATTAACAATACAATACATTTGCATTTTAACCGTTTATCTAAATCCCGAAGTTGCGCTAAGACCGAATACCTGTAGATGAAATGACATAGTCTTATGATCCCATCTGCTAAAGCGACAGAGGGATACAGAAATCACTGTCCTACCGTCCGTTTATCTATCTGTTCGTTTCATTTATTTTTGCATCAATTTGATATAGAAATAACTGGTAATGACATGAACTGCAGAGCGAGAGAACCATAACAATATTCTAAAAATCCAAATTTTCTCCCTCTTTGGACGTATCTTTTTCAAATTTCGTGCAGATTGATTTGTAACGCCCGAAGGGAGCCAATTTCATGCTGAGGGGTACAAGACAATTACTTGGAAACTAGGAAAGAGAACTAATAGAAATTTGACCTGATTATCAATGACAATTAGAGGGCGCAAGCATCATAACTCTATCAGGTATGTCTTTTATCTCCCGTTTTGGGCAAAAAAAACCCGACATTTCTGTCATCATCATAACTTCTGACTGGAATTGAAATATATTGATTGAAATCAGTGGAAGAAAAGTACCATGATCCTTCCAGCTTCAATAAGTAAGAAATAAATTTGTTTATGGCACACAGCGACGACGTAGAGATTTTCGCTCGGTCTCGACTTTCGATTAATTCTCATAGCATCACATACAATTCACAAACCATAAAACAAACAAAGAAGCTCATTCGAAAGCAGCAATCGGTTCACACGAAATTTGATACAATAAATAGTACGACAGACAAAAAATGTAGAATCTACAACATAATCTAAGAACCATCAAATTGGGAGGGGGGGGGTGAACATGATGAAAATGCCCTGAATTTGAGGTGCACAGCGCCGAGTGGCGGTAGGTTCGGGAGGGGTTTATTCCCCTCCTTTAAGGGGGTCCGGGGATCTCCCCCGTAACATTTTGAATATATGTATATGAAATGGTGGCTTCTGGTGTATCTTAGGGTCAAAATTTGACTCATTCTCGAGAATTGCACTAGTATTATCTTTTAAAAAATACAGAAAGTCAAAATCATACAAGTACCAACATTTTAACAAATTTCAAGGGGACAGCCCCTCCTGTACCTACTCCCAGTCAGCCTTCAGTACAAATCCTTGTCACAACTGAATAAGAGGCCATTTCGTCATAAACTGTGAAATAGTGTAGATATTAAAACTTTCAGGCTGATTTGGCAGAAGTTGACTATTTCTAATGTCCAAATTGAACATTATCAGGGAGCACACTTATAAACTGTACTAACTGGTTTCCTAAAGTATATACTTAAACTACTAACAGGTTTATGTATGCTCCCTGAAATACAGGGCGAATTTGTTTTGCAAGACCTAGTTAAGGTTTGAGGTTTCAATTTCGTTGTAATTTGGTTGAAAAACTTAAACCAGTTATGATTAAGATTGGTTTGCAAACAAACAGATGGTTTAGTCGAATAAAAATGACCCACATGATTTTGATTGTATAAGAACTTACAGTGTCAGAAGACCATAACGATTTAGTTGACACAGTCGCATCAAAATCTAATTTCACTTACTGCAGTTATAACCGCTAGCAGTATTGTGACTGCAGACAGACTGGTGCTCCATAAGAAAGTTGAGAAATATGTAACTTCTGTTTTGCAACGTTACAATGTGGACGATTTTATAGCCAGGTTCCGATTAAGCAGACATACATTTGACCTGTAGGTTCGACCATAGGTTGGTGAATTACTACTTTCTATACCAATCGTTGTAGCTTAATGCGCAAAATATATATACATGCAGGTTCATGTTTCAAGTGGTGTAACATTACAAAAGGAAAAATGTAATCTCCAGTACATGAATATAACGTAATTTAACGCGCATACAACTAAATGATGTCGTTTTTTTTAAAGTAAAGGTATTTGTATTAGCTATCTGAATAACATTATAACATAATAATTCAAATATCTCTTTCAGGAACATGATATGCCTTTCAACAGTTAGTGACAAAAACATGCATCATATGTGCACGCAACGATCAAAGATTTGCAATCTCATTGCTTAATCTTCAAAAAACACCGACCATCTGTTCAGACGATATAATATACCTTTAAGAGATTTTTATTTATTACGATTTGAAGATAATTTCCTTCTATACTTCTATAGGAAGTTGGTCGGACCTCAGTGACGGGAAAGTTGGGTATGGGTCTTTGTTTTCATTGCGATTCGAGCACGATGTTAACTAACGTTACATGTATATGTTTGTTTGTACCGCAGGGTTTAAAGGGAAATATCCATATTTATTGTCCTTGTGGTGATGGTGACTGGTGTAATCCGGAGTATGTCTAGGTCGCATTAGAAATAAACATGTCCGATTAGCATGCATGCAATTCTCACTGTTAAAACTTGATAAAAAGAGATATCAAGCGGAAAGTTAAACCTGGGAACAATATATACATGTATACATGTATATATTAGTCCCAGCTTATACGTTGAAACTATATTAGCCATACCGGATATATAATCTATGTGACTGCTTGTCATAATTTTTGTTTCTTCAAATTACCAACTTTCTGGTCATTAGTGATTGATTAATGCAGTAACAGACAGATTGTGAATGTTCTTATAATGTTATTATAATCACGAACATATAAACCAGGGTAAGGGTTATCACTGATGCACAATATATACCGACGTGTATAGACTGCACAACATAATTAATGGAAAAATTACTGGTAACATGATATAGAAATACAGTAGATAGTATATGACAATGTCACGAGATCTACACAGGGCACGCACATCCACAATTCAGCTAGCTGCAGCCCCAGGCCTTCAGCACTAACAGCGCTTTGATTAAACATGGCCCCACATTTGAGTGGCACGGTCACCTGCCATAAAATCAGTCCATCATTTTGTTTAACTAGTGTACGATTGTTCGGATAAATCAAACCAGACAAACCACACCAGACCAGTTTGGTCAGTTTGATTAACCAGTTTAAGATTTGTTATAAACAAATTCAGAAACTTGTTTTAGTTGAAACCCAGTTGGTTAAAACAAATGAAAGGTTTGACAAACCAGTTTTGGTTTCAAACCGGTTTGGTACAAACAAATTCGCCCACAATAAATGTGTTTATCATCTCCGACATTCAATAATTGGCTGTGAGCGCAGAAAAATTTACACGATCACATTATTCAAGTATTTGCCTCTATGAAAAACGTTTTGAAATAAAGTTATGTTCCATAGTTTTCAAGTATGGCGTTTTGAAAATGCACCGTACCATGTGTATGGCTTGTCAGGTTTTATGGACTGTCATGTCGCGACCTATCCATAATTAGTGGTGCTAATTTTTAAGAGTCGGAATATTCTCGAATTATATAATGAATACTAGTAAATAAAAGTTTATGATGATAATTAACATTCATGACCGGATGTAGTTGTATATTCATGTAATTTGTTTCAATTTGGATTTTCTTGAAACACCTATATCAATTAAACGGTTAAAGGAATATCTTTTTTTATCAAAACACACTATGAAATAATATGGAAAAAGGAACGTTAATGCCTTCATACAGACATACTAAACAATACTGCATTATAACTTTTCTTAGAAGTTTCCCGGAATTGCAAAACAGATATTTCCTATATGCAAGTGATAACACGGCACGTACGTCGTGATAGAAACTCCCGTGCCGAACTTGTGTATTTGTGGTTTTGGGAACATGGAGTACAAACTGTATGTAGGCATTTTCTCATGTTTATGACTAAGCTAATTTAAAATAGACCTTCAATATATTTTCCTTTAAAAATACAGAAACTGATGATAAATTATCATAATTCGTGATTTTATGGTAGATGCTAGGTTAGAGCGATACATGTACTCAAATACCAACCAACACTTAATACGGTGTATTTTGCATATCACATTGCAAAACTTGCTTTTATGAAAGGACCACAATTATGATGGTGTCTTATTAAACATGTGTGAGCTATCACATTTCCCTATACCGATTTCTACGTTTGCTAAATTGCGAGGATCATCTCAAAACAAAACTATTGATTTTAAGATTAAACAGGTAATTGAAACAGCATTCACAGTCTCTACACTATAATGTTGAGCTTTTTACTCCTAAAAACAAGTGCTACACGAATGTAAACAACATTCGCTATAACGTGTCCAGCCTTGCGTTCGGTTAAGGCTAACACTCGCTCGAGTTACGAAACTGTGCACGTATTTTGCTACAGGACGCACTGTGTGCCAAAGGGTGCGAGCCCACTGTGCGCCCACTCGCTCGAGCAACTCCGAGGTAGCACGCGAATTTGAAAGCCGAACACTGCGTTTAGGTACGGCTAATTGTCGCTCACATTTTGTTTTGTATCCCTGGCCCACCGTATCACAGTGTATGCATTCGGGGAACCAAATTGCAAAATGAACGCAGGGCTGGTTCCCTGTCTTGTCTTTACTGTCTTTGAGGCAGAGAACCAGAATTCAAGCGAGGCGGTCAATACACTTTTAGCGACGCGAACTGTTAGCGACTTTCCTTAGCCGTAATTGAACGCTAGGTAGGTTGACGGCACAGCGTACTGAAAACCTGAAACATTGAATAGTATGTGTTTTTCCTTCAATCTGCACGATAATTCCAAGGTTAAAAAGGAATACATTTTTGTGCATTCATTTTCTTTACGCATATTGGCAAATGTTACAAAGAGTATATTTCTCATGAAATAATATCATATACGTTTAACTACATGCATATAATGTGCATTTATTTAAACAAAAGCAATATACTTGCTAATTATAAATCCAATTCGATAAGGATTTCATTATCGATTTATCCATTATATTAGGTATAGAGTGGGAAGGTTGCTTACATTTTCAATTATGCACGGATGAATAGGTTGTATACAACACTCCTATAATCGATATTTAGGTAAACACGATAATGAAAGAAATTTGAGTTATACACTCATTCATTTAATATCCTGCTTTGCATTCACTCAACACGTTAAATTGTAAACACGTCTAATCGGCAACCTGCCTTGCGTTCGGTAAACACTCGCTCGCGTTACGAAACTGTGCTCACGTTTATCTACTGAATGCACTGTTTGCCAAATAGTGGGCACGCACTGTGCGCCTACTCGCTCTCGCAACTCCGAGGTGGCAAGCGAATTTGTGAGCCGAACACTGCGTTCAGTTACGGATAAGAGTCGCTCACGTTTTGTTTTGTATATCTTGCCCACCGTCTCTTATTGACTGCACACGGGGAACCAACTTGCAAAATGAACGGAGGGCTGGCTCCCTGTCTTTACTGTATTTGAGACAGGGAACCAGAATAAAAACGATGCGACCTTTGGAAGTGGAATGCTACGAAAGACTGGTGATCCTGTGGTGATGTCTTCTTAATATTACATCATTTCATGTCCTAAAATGAATCGTAATGCGTGAACTTAAATAAGTCCCATGACTTCATGTCTTAGGATAAAATCTAAGCAAATTTTATCATAATTCATGACGGAATTATTTTCAGTGATTATATTGACAAAGAAATATGTTTTGACAAAAATGGCACTATATGTACGCATATGGTCCTTTTTTATATCAGCGCATATACACATAGATACTTTTGAATTATTCTCCTATTTTCATGAAAAATAACATAATAAATGTTCGATTTTAATTAGCTCAAATGCCGCGACAGCATTGACACAAATAACAAAAGACGTTGTGGTAAACCATTATAGCTGCGCTTATTTCCCCTTGTGGTGCTCTATGCATCGTAAAGGAAGGTTTAAGTTGTAACAGGGAACGCCACACTTCCAACACAATGCCTCCCTCAAAAGATACCAGGTAAAACATCATCGTACACAAAAAAGTCAGGAATTGTCTGATTGTCAGACCCAACTATGAGAATTTGGTGGACAATAATAGGGGGATAGAAAAAAGAGTTGGAATGGGTGAATACATTACAGGACAAGCCGAGAAAGCAAGTTCGCCACGGACAGAAAGGGGGAAAGACAAAGAAGATTAAAACAGGGCAGGGTTCAGTTGCGTCAAGAAACAGTCACAACCATATTGATTCGCCGATGATGCGTGAACTGTCTAAATGGACACAAAAGTGAAATGACGTCATAATAAAAACGATAACTGGTAGAAATGTGATGGCGAATCTAGATTTATTTATTATATATCCCGTATGTAACTAATACATGGAGAAGCGAAACAGCGTTTAATAAAAACACGAGCTTACCAACATAATGAAATCATTTAACCTAACGAGTTAAAAATTATTCACACGTAGACAAACCTCGGATAGATCTAGTATAACATTGAACAGAAACAAACGTCGGATAGATATAGTATAACATTGAACAGGAACAAACCTCGGATAGATCTAGCATAACATTTAACAGGAACAAACCTCGGATAGATCTAGTATAACATTGAACAGGAACAAACCTCGGATAGATCTAGTATAGCATTGAACAGGAACAAACCTCGGATAGATCTAGTATAACATTAAACAGGGACAAACCTTGGATAGATCTAGTATAACACGGAACAGGGACAAACCTGTGGTATATCTAGTTTAACATGAAACAGGGACAAACCTCGGATAGATCTAGTATAACATAAAACAGGGACAAACCTTGGATAGATCTAGTATAACATGAAACAGGGACAAACCTTGGATAGATCTAGTATAACATCAAACAGGGACAAACCTCGGATAGATCTAGCATAACATTGAACTGGAACAAACCTCGGATAGATCTAGTATAACATGAAACAGGGACAAACCTTGGATATATCTTGTATAACATGAAACAGGGACAAACCTCGGATGGATTTGTGACTTTCGTGGCTACTTCCATATCATAGACATGTCCCTTTCGTGGCTACTACCATATTATAACCACCTTACTCTCGTGGCTACTGTCGTATCATATACATGGTACTTTCTTCGCTTCTACCATAATATAGACATGGTACTTTCGTGACTACTACCATATTATAGACAGTAAGTGGGTGTTTATGACTATGGTATTTGATATGCATTTTTCCCAAACTGATGGATGGACAGACAACCACAAAACATATAATTATACCTCTGCAGGGAAAACAAAATAATGTGACCAACATTACGAGATTGCTTTAGGTAGAAAAAATATAACTCCTTACATAATCATTCTGGCTCTTTATAATAAGTAAAGGGCTTTAACTCTCATATACTCGAGTGGATTCATGGAGCATTCGATATGTATTATTCCCATACCCATTATTATATTCAAAATTCAATGAAATCTGACCAACCAGTACCTAGATGTGGTTCCAGACAGACATTTTCCATATATAAAAAAACCAAAATAAGGCTTCGGACGAATTTTCCCCATAAAAAATGGCTAATTGAAAGGTAACAAAACTTTGTTATCGTAGACATGTTTTGACATGGGTGACATTTAAGTATTTAACTTTATACCATATAAATGTCTGGAAAAATCATTCGAATTTTGTGTAGATTTCTATTTCCGGCCGATACACATATTACAGGCTATATACATGTATAAACATTTAGATATGTGAATAAGGTGTCAATGACATCAAACAAATCAATTTCTACCTGACATAATACATGATATACTTTACAGGTTATCAACAAACATACATGTACATGTATCATTTCAGTTGTATTTTGCAAGGTATAGCTCTCGTTCCTTTGTGGCATAAAACTTGTACATAGCTAGGTTGCGTACTACGTTAGTGTTTTGTGAAGACATTAATATATAAAACATTTCAATAGATGCATTGTTTTGATTTATATGGGAAATATATCTTGAACGTATATCGCTATACAAGGGACATAAAAACAAGAAATGTAGTTCGTCTTCAACACAACCTTCAAAATATGGACAAGTACGATGCTCTTGCAATAAACCATCATGTCTACCCTTTTCAATCATAAGATTATGCGCAGAACCTCTAAAACTGCCGCGATCGTCTTTAAATGGGAAAGCCGTCTGTCGCTTGCAGTGAAACTAAGGAATACACTAGTTATGGAGACCAGGTAGATCGTGTATAGACTGACAACACCTTTGATTGACCAAAGCTGTTGATTATTAAACCCAACATAACTTAACCAATCGTTACAGAAGCATGCACTGAGCCAACTAAATATAACCACAGGTGAAGTGACCGTGCCGTACTAGTTCAGATTACAGTTGTGAGTGGTAAATATTTAGATGAATACAATATTGCATTGAGATGCATCCAGATTGTTTTCATTTCATTGCAGCATTCCTTGGAAATCTAAACATTTAACATCCACTAGGACTTAAACTGGCATGGCTAGCACAGTAAGTAACGTGCTTGACTATCCATCCGTAGGTCCTGGGTTTGATCCTTGGTCCGACCAACTCCGGTCAGTGGTGATTTTGATCTTTCCACAGTAATTTGCATCACACCGCTTATTCAAGTGAGAAAGCTGTCAGTTGCTTGCAGTGAAACTGGGAAAGCACTTGTTATTGAGCCCATGCAGATCCTGTATAGGCTGACAATGCCTATAATGACCAAACCTGTTGACAAGGCGTTAAACCCAACAAAACCTGAACACAAATCTACTAAGGCTATTTTGTACTGCATATCAGCAGTAATAAAGTTTGAGAGACTTGACAAACACAATGGCTTAAAACCAAGGACATTCGAATATTCTACAGAGGAAAGGCAACAAAATTGTGTAGAATTTCAAAAAAAAATAAAAAAATAACTGAGATCATGAATAAAAGTCACACATAATACACACTAAACAACAACATATAGTTCCCACAACTACAATATATATCTCACTTGTTCTGTATCATCAGCCATTTTGATATGCAAAACTGATAAGCCCATAAAGGAGTAATTTCCATATACAAGATAATTGAGAAAAAATACCCAAACAATGTGCATGCGACAACCGCTTTTTCTTCAACTTACTGAGCCCACATGAGCGTAACGTAAAGTATTTTTTATATCAGATTAGTCTATAATCGTTTACATTATAGTCCCTACACACTTTACGGAAATTTGCCTATCAATATGGCTGACAATTGAATTCAGAACAAGGGAGGTAAAAATTGTAAATGTGGGAAATATCTATTACAAATGCTTCATAAATCTGTCCAATAAATGATGATGACTAGTAGTACAATCTGAATCTAGATGGTTGTTTTTTGATAAAAACATATGGCAGTTTGTCAATAATTGTAATACTGATACAAGATGTTAGAATAAAATATCAAGCAAACAAGAATGATAGTGTTTGATCAGTTCACCATGCACTGTATATGTATAAAAAACATCAAAGGGCCATAACTCAGTGAAAAAATATCAGAGCTGAACAAAACAAGACGATGATGCACAACTACACTTGATGTTGATCAATCCTATGAAGTTTGGCTGAAATCAAACCAGTAGTATTGGAGATAAAGCGCGGACAAGCTAAAGTGGACGGACAGACAGACACCGAAGGCAAAAACAATATGTCTCCCTCGGAGACAAAACTATACATATAGTAAAAATACAAAGTGTATCTACAATCTCGATACTGTAAAATATGTTTTAGAGTTTTATGCTATACATTCAATATTTGTAAAGAAATGGATGACATACGTTATGCTATGTATTTAAAAGAACAGAGCATACTAATGTAACAGTTTTTGGTGCATAGAAAGACTTCTTTATGGAGAGCAAGTATCCTGTTTAAAGACAAGTCGCCTTAATGCAGGAGCATATGCGTTCAAAGCACTTTATAAAGGGCTTGGACAATGGCACAAATCAATTGTGATGAGAACATGAAAGGCAAAGAAATCATACAGTATACACAAATGTAATAACTCAGCCATTTGTCTTGTATATAATAAATGCTCTACATTAATCAAAAGATGCCAAATTCGGTGCGTTTACCAAACAGGCATCTAAAAGTTTCCTATTGCTACACATTATGAATACTTTCAAATTCATAGCCATATGACACTGGTGGTTACTAAGTCCTGGCTTACTTTCCACATAAAATCTATAAACAGTAGTATCTCATGAATATAATTGTAAGCATGACACATATAAGGTGTACATATGAGAAGCGCCATGAGACCTTATTTTCAATTTTAACTTTTTTACAATTCGTAATGTTTGAGCCTTTACAAAGAAGGAATCAGAAATCAATTTGCCAAAAGTTCTGATTTTAGAACATTTTAAATACTGTAAGTGTATTCTTCCAAAGCAATGGGCACAATATCAAATATCACTAAATTTGTTCATATACCACTATCGTTATTTCATATTAACAATAATTGTATAGCACATTGAGCCACACATTCATAATGGGAAATATACAAAACATTGGTAAAACTCTGACAACATAATTATGCACACAAATGTTAAGTCATATAAACACGATTATAATGACGGCGACATGTGACGTTTCTAATACCACTTATTTTCTCATGCGCACCACATACATGTGAGTATCGAAATCTGGACTACAAAATGACTGTTAGTAAAATGTGCTTGTTCATATATTTAGACAAATACCAAAGTTTTTGGTGTACTGAAAATGTCTGGTGTGTTTCAGTAACATTTGTGAAGCCATTTCATGAAAACAGAGCAATGGTATGCACTTAATTAATGTATGTATCATAATGTGAATAGTACTGTGGGTCAGAACATGAGGATTTTTGGAAGTTTCCACTACATACATATAGGAAAATAGACTCGACCATTGGCGGCCATGTTTTTATGACGAATCCAAATCCCTCGTATTTTTGTCACCCTAGTAACATTTCGCTTAAATTTTGTGGTATTCCACGAAGTGGTTTCAGAAACAAAACAGGAAGTCAGCAATTTACAGTACATGAACATCTATGAAAAATAAATTTAAAATAAATCTAAAATAAAAGTGTAGAAAAAATGTATAACACAATATACTGCAAACAGTATATTAGTATCTATTACAAAATAAAACTATGGTACCTCTTTACTTTTGAATCAAGAAACCGAAATCTTCCAATCTGTGCAAAGATACCCAATTTTCAAATAATTATTTTACAATATGTAAATGATAAAAATATTCAGATCATTTCTACAATTAACAATATGTTTATTCATCTAAGGGTAATGTTCTCGATGTCACTACCCTTACGTGTAATGACCATGGAGAGAGGTACATCTGCTGTCAACGTCTCACTGTTGACAGTTCCATTGTTGCTGACAGCAGCAGCCAGCACCTGCTCGCACCGTACAGATATGATGCTGTCATTGTCAATCAGCAGCTCTGTGTCAGCCTCCTCAACAGAAACACCAACAACCACAACCTTTGAAACAACAGTTGGTGTAGCAGTCTTCTGCAATAAACAAAATGTCAAGGATTATAACAAACAAAATATCGTACTGGAGAAGAAGCCTAAGCTGTAATACCAAGTCCCCCTACTGTATTTTGTAACATATATTAATACGACCCGCATGTAACGAAAAGGGTTTTCTGGCAAAATATTTCTATTTTCTGGTTTTCGCTGATTCAAAATGAGCAATCTTCAACCTTTCCCAGGGTACTGATTCCTTAACATTTTACAAAATACTTTCATCGCCTTGATCATACACATGTTAGTCTGCATTCAAATCAGAAATGATGCGAGTGGATGAAGATCTTAAGAAGTGAGGTACATCTCAAGGCTGTACAAATTATCATATACATTAGTTAATTGTTATGCATACGTTTTATTTGATATCGTTTGATGCTTATTGCTTGCAAACTTCCATGGTAATTTCTTATAATTATAATATTATGACTTTCCTTTATTTTTACTTAAAGGTTATAACTTTATGGCATAATTATAACAATAATTATCTATTAATAAGTTTTAAAGTTCGTAACTCTATTACCTTGACCTCAGAACGTATGTTTGTCTGAAGGCTTGTTTCACCCTAATTAACATTGGTTATTTATAGTACATTGCCTACATTCGACTGAGGACAGTAAGGTGGCCTCCCTCCATGTGAAGTGCACTGGAAAATGAACCAAATCAATAATAGGTCAGATATCCCAACGATTAACGGCACATATTTAAAGAATCGCTTTCCAGACAATAAATATCTTGATCAATCAATTCTTGACACGAACCAATATTGTACAGTATTTGTAACAGAAAGTAAATAGTGCGAAAGAAACCGAGGCAGAATAAACAAAATAAGTAGGTCAATAATTATATCGTTGAAACTGCAAGTTTAAACATACGAAATAGCTTGCAAAGTATTGAAATGACCAAGTTTCGACTACAATAATACTATTCTTACTTATTCAGAGCACATGCAATACATATTTCAAAGTTGCAGAAAGAGCCACGGACGACGCAATTTCATAGGAGGTTGCTTCAAATGCACAACGTTTAAGCATGCACACTATGTAAGCATGGATGGGAGAGGTGGAGTTACGTCTGGATGGGCGGGACTATGATGTATGATTTTCGACGATGTAATGATATTATACGCCTTCGCTTTACGACAAATTGATACATCAATAAAATGCGAGCATTATCCTAGACTATAACCCTTTTATCATCCACATGTGTAATATAAAATACCAGACTAACTAAATAGAACAGACACTTACCATTGAATTTTCTTGCATCGGCGAGTGATAACGACTGACTTTCCAAGCTGTGACGTCACGACCGAAGCTCGATTCATACGCACGTACTAATAAATCAACATTTTCGAAATCTAATACAATTTTTCTGTATAAATAATCAAATATATAAAGAATAAAGTAAAAAATATTTTCTATACAAAACAAAGCAAAATGCCGATGTGTTATCTTATATCGGGTGTATCATCATCGAAATCGTCGGACTATTTCTTGTTCAAGTTGTTGTTCGGTTTGCGCCAAAATTGTATATTTAGGGTACAAACTTTCAGCATATGAGTCTGTCAACTAAACACCTGCTTGTCTTCTTCAGCAAGAAAATCTCCAAAAACACATGTAAAAACTTTTAGACCTTATCCAACATACTAGCTCTGTTAATGAAAAAGTAGGAATACATGGAGCCTCAGTAGGAGCTTTTTTGGAAAACTAGGAAAAAATAGGAGCACTTTTAAAAAAAATAGGAAAAAGTAGGAAAACTAGGAACGCTGGAAAGCATGTACTATGATAAAGAGAGAGATTGCTATTAATGATCGTGCTATAAATCACCTGAAACATTTTTTTCATCTCCAATCCGTCCAATGCGCAGTACAATATCCAATGCTTATTTTGTCATACCATGAGTCACCGATATGGCGATAAACTGCGTCACACAAGATAACGTCACTCACAAAAAGGCAGACGACATTTGGATATATCCAAACAAATAGACTATCAATGCCGAACGGTAAACATAATCGTATTTAACAGATAACACCCTTCAATCGCCATCTTAAAACTCGATTATAAACAAAATAGCAAGATGGCTTGACGAACATAAATATCCTGTAGACATAACGGTTGGGTAGCGATTTATTTGGTTAGCAAACCATTGTTGAAAAATCACAGCTCTAACAATTGTTAAATCCCGTGATATGTCATTTGATACCAGAATGGGGACTTACTTTACAAGTGGTAGTACTCATACCTCGATGAATGCACTCGGTGGCCAGGATGCCATCAGATAATAACCATGTCGTTTGTGGATGCTGCTGCTTCTTTAGCAGCCCGTGGAAGAGAGGGCGGCACCTAGGAGTCGCTAGTCTAAAGTTCATTACACCGTACCGGTTAACGATTTACCTGTCGGCATACTGAGCACCAAGTATCGTCAGAATCTCCCGATTTCCACGGTAAGCTCCCAGATATGATAGGCCACTCACGACATCGTAATGTTTTGTTAACCTATGGCTGGAACACACTATTACGTTCATATACGGTCCCTGCTTATGGGGTAGTTTTCAGTTTATTTCCGACTGGTTTTTCCCGGACGGTAAGAAGAATATTATTTGCAGAGTGATTCAGACGGAGGCGAGATTCCAAGTTAGCCACCGTTCACAAATGAAGAGAGAGAAAATAATACAAGTTTGTAAGAAAACATCTGAGTGGATACATTGATGGAAACTGAAAAGATGTCCCCAGACTTAGTCTGTCATTTGATCAATACGCAAAATATATATTACGAGATACAAACTAGCGTTAAAGCGGAGCAAATGCATAAAGATAAAAATAACCAACCTTTAACCTGGCAAGTTCTCCTCCTCCTTCGAACGTTCGTCTGATTATGTCATATGATTCTCGGTCACATGATAACCCAAAGTCCTACCAGCACGCTACTCCCTCTAGCGTAACTGTTGTTTGTAAAGGGAGACGACTGCGTAGGACATTGCTTTCCATGTAAACACTCAGTCGGGCATCAGCGATAGACAGATAGATTAAGATACCTAAACATTCAAATGTATCTGTCATAACCGTGTCAATAAATAATCAATGCAATCTCTTATCAAATTTTACAGGTAAGTCAGGTCACAAGCGTAACTTCATTAACTTATTTGAACATAGGCCTATATGTAACCGCGTTACGGCCGCGTTACGGCCGAGAGATGCCGTATCCGGCATCGGCGATTATGAGGCTATTTTGACAATTTCGACAATCCAATACGTGTTCAAATCTACTGCATAGTATGATTTTATTCATTTGTCAATGGCGATACAAACTTATTCCACTCTTTACGATGTTATATTTTCCTATTTTGTTTTCAGTTATTCATATCAAGTTGAAATATGTCGTAATTAAAAAAATAACTGAAAACAAATCAAAGAAAACAAACAAATTTATATAATTAAATGCAAATCAGACCACGGAATTAAATAGACACGGATTTGAAACGCAGTAATTCTCGCTAATGTTTCAGACTAGCGCGGACGAGCGTGCTTTATGCCCCCATCACACTAGGCCACGTTCCCACTACGTGCTTATTTTACAATATAGAACTATTCAGGATTGTAACTATGGCAACATTATTATTCAATATGGCGTCCACAATGTCACAAACAAACGTGGTAAGGTTTGAAAAAAATCAAGTTTGCCGGAAGTACCTGAGTGGTTAAATCATAAAGAATGTACTTTGGTGTGAAATATAAACAAAATACCTGCATTCAGGTCTGATGTTGCAAGTGTCAAAACCAAGGTCAAGATATAATTTAAGGTCAAAGTCATTTTCATGGTTAAAAGTTCAACTTTTCTGAAATATCAAGTATCATATGAAATATTGATCATTTTTCTGATCCGGCCATAACATTGCTGTGTGTAGTGTGTTTTAAAGTAACCAATGTTTGTTTGTTTCATCGGGTTTAACGCCGTTTCTCAACGATATTTCAGTTGTATACGGCGGCCGGTTCACCTAACCAGTTTTTCCTGGACTGAAGTTCTAACCAGTACTAACTTACCCTTCCACAAGGAGCCGGCAACTTCTCCACATGTGGAGGAAAATCGACATTTTTGTCAAATTTTCAAGGAAGGGTATTAAAGTAACCAAGTGTATGTACTAACCATTTTGGGCTTAAACTTTCAAAAGAGAAACTTGAAAATGTTCACAAATTATCGATTCACACAATCATCGAGAAAAAACTCCAATTTTATTAGCGGAAATTATCATAATTTATTACGTCTGTAAATGTATACAGATGAAATGCTTTACTACATTATGAGAATGACAACATATATTATACATTGAGTCAAAGCCTCTGACAATCTCAAGGTCAGGGTACAGAAACATTTGAAAATCTCAGGTCACAAGGTTAAACTGTACCTTTTGTCGTAATACGTAACGGAATAGAACACAGTATATAAATTCACAAATGTTTGCAAATGTTGCAAAATGCATTCTTGTTTACTAGTATTGCTATTACTCCTACCTCATACTAGTGCAAGTTCAATTTGTAACCTTAACAATCATGCACTTAATTATATGCAACATGAACGATACAATGTATAACCTTGACTGCTGCACTGGAAGTATGTTTTGCTATATGTGCTACCAAAAACAGGTCACCTTCTTGTGCTGAATAGTTTGTTACTTTGTTCATTATAGTTATATAATTATTTAATTACATTGAATTAAACTACATTTAGATTCCACAAGCCTACATACACGTGGTATTAAATTGCGTTTAAAATGACAAAGCTATTACTTACACTATGACGTTACTGGAAAATATTTTTGGACTATATTGTCGTATACGGTACTGGCCAGGATAGTGAACATATTTTGTCAAATTTCGCTTGCATCTATACATGCATTGCTTTCACAAGCTTAAGTGCACGATTGCTCATTTGAAGAACAGACACATCACATTATTCACTGTACAAATCATGAAAGATGCACACCAGATCACGGGTGGAGCTACTGGTCGACCCATTAACTGGGGCATATACAAACATGTACTGCTGAGGACAATGTGCCCGACATAAAATGGGTTTGGCAAATTGTGCTCCTGAGCAGGTGGAGCAGCAAAATGTTCTCATTAATGGTTGGACGTTTCTTTGATTTGAAAGCTTTGTTTTAAGGACATTTTCCACTAAGTTTGTTCAGACATTCATATCGATTCATACCACATAACAAACCAATGCATTTAAAACAGTCCTTTCTGCGATCAGGCAACATACTCTCATCATGACATATCAAGGGCATTTTCTGCAAGTTGCTGGCATTATCCAGCAGTATTTTAGAAGCATTCTTCTTCACCATATCGAAGAAGGAGCTACATGTGTCATAACCAGTAAGTCAGTATGCTGACAACAGTATATTCATCTGCTCAAGATACAAACTTTCTTAGAAACTGTAAACTGGAAAAAAACCTTGTGTAGTCTGAGTATTGATGTAAATATTTGTGGGCATAATATCTCGGCAAAGTTCGATAACCAGCCACATCGCGCCAGCTCTAACTTATGACGGGCGTATTTTGTGACAGTTTGCCACTCTGGTTAAATAATACAAATTATTTTCAGAATTAAAATAATTTCATTTATTTTTCAAAGATACCTCATCTAAGTTACTGCTGTCTACGCTCTAGCATTTAGGATCGTGAAATGTTACGCTTGATTACTTAGCACTGGTTACCGCATTATACAATGTACGGTATGGCTTAGACCAGGTCGCAAACGCAAGTTTATATAAAGAGAAACCCGAGGCAGCTCTTACACACGTTCATTCGACACGCCGACAAGTTGGTCATTTGTTAGAAAATTTGTATCAAAAAGAAATGCCACGTGGAGGTAGGAGACCACAGCCAGCGGCTAGGAGAGTTCTGCGGAACAGAGTGGTGGAAGAACACCATGTTAACAACGACAGACGTGGCAGGGGAAGAAAAAGGCGAGTGGAAGAAGTTGTCAACACGGTGGACGAGAGAGTGGAACCAGCTGAAGCAGGTAGGCAGAATGTTATAGATTATGAACAAATTCTGCAACCAAACGTTAATATGCAATGTGCTAATGCTGATATGTGTATGTCTAACAATGCATTGACGGGGTGTGGCGACGCGAATCAAGCAGCAACGTCAGGGAATTGTTCCCATTGTCATGGTGGGCAACATAATATGTTAAACAATGCTACTATTAACAGCAATCAATTGAACAATATTCCTTCTAAAGTAAAAGACACGCTTTTTGCTCACTTTTTAAGAAAAAGACCCACTTCTAAAGTAAAAGACTGGCTTTTTGCTAATTTTGTTAGAAAAAGATTCGCTTAAACAAACTTCTTGTGCAGAAAACCCACTTCTGCGGGGAAAAAACCCACTTGAATCAACTTAAATTCACTTATTTCCAAAAAGACTCGCTTAAAACATGCTTTTCATTAAAAACCCAGAAAAAAACTCGCTTTTTGGTAAAAGATACACTTTTCGATTGGGAAGGGACGTTAACAAAGATACAAGTATTTTGGATTTTGGATTAAAGAATACATTTAAAGAACAATCAAGTCGTTTTAAGCTCATTTATTCAAATATAGAATTTATACATATGCTAAATTGCGAAACAATATATACAATTTTCCCAACAATGTTCGGAACACCTCGGCTAAAACATAGAACTTTGCTGAGTTGTCCCAAATGTGATAATGTTCGTAAGAAAGGTAAACACACTGGTGCTATTTAAGAAAGATCGATGTGAAATTTACAGTAGCAGCAAAACAACAGTAACAGCAGTATGACGTCTACAGTTCCACTGCTAGCGGTACTAACTGTTACGGTCAGCAGTATGGCGTCTACAGTTCCACTTCTAGCGGTACAAACTATTACGGTCAGCAATATGACGTCTACATATCCACTGCTAGCGGTACTCACTGTTACGGTCAGCAATATGACGTCTACAGTTCCACTGCTAGCGGTACTAACTGTAACGGTCAGCAATATGACGTCTACAGTTGTCACTGCTAGCGGTACTAACTGTTACGGTCAGCAATATGACGTCTACAGTTCCACTGCTAGCGGTACTAACTGTTACGGTCAGCAATATGACGTCTACAGTTCCACTGCTAGCGGTACTAACTGTTACGGTCAGCAATATGACGTCTACAGTTCCACTGCTAGCGGTACTCACTGTTACGGTCAGCAATATGACGTCTACAGTTCCACTGCTAGCGGTACTCGCTGTTACGGGCAGCTTTATGACGTCTATAGTTCCACTGCTAGCGGTACTCGCTGTTACGGGCAGCTTTATGACGTCTATAGTTCCACTGCTAGCGGTACTCGCTGTTACGGGCAGCTTTATGACGTCTATAGTTCCACTGCTAGCGGTACTCGCTGTTACGGGCATCGTATATCGCTCCTTGTGTCAACAATAAACTTAAACACAAATATATAAATGTTTTAAGGGTTTAAATGCAAAATTTAACCAATATAACTGTTTTTTGGAAGAAAGTCAAACGTAACAAATTAAATTTTCGCAAAATATTTTGATGGATAAAGGAGTAAATTCTGCGGTTTTCAATGAAGTGGATTGTCTACATAAAAGAAGTACAGTCAAATAATACATGGTTTATGAATAGCCAATTTCAAATCGACGTGCATAAGACGACGTATATACGTGACGGATATTTATTTCGGATACTACCAAGTATTCTTATAGAAGGTTATGAAATAAACGAGGTCCGACTGTACTTGAATGTCGCGTTTAGCTTCATTACATGTATTGGTTAGCCAGACGGTAGAGCTAACCTTGACGTAATACGTTCAAATCCAAGCCCCGTCATGTGTTCTCCGGGACAATTGGTAATAAAGTCATATCTCCGGACACTTTGTTCTTCCTCAACTGATTTATATGTTTAACATTATTAATATCAACTGGCCGGAGTACATAACTACATGTATATTTTTTTTGAAAGATTAAGTAAATCTTTAACACAAACAGGGTAAACAGTGTCTGAAACGATGATAGTCATTTCCTTCATACAGAGATAAAATAATCCATGTCAAAACATTTGGACTATTCTTAAACATTGGTAGTTGTCGGTATTCAATCCACAATCTTTGGCATGGGTCGGGAGGTCGATTACGTGTTCAGATTGTCACGCAAATTCTCTTTGAATGGTACATAGTCTTATTTTTGTGACAAAATATGCTCAGTCATATATATGAGAACATCGGTGTTCATTTCCTGTATACAGATGTACTCTACTGCATGATCACTGTTCTTACATGTTTCCCAAATCTATCCCTCGAACTGCAAAACACGAGTCCGATACCGGGGTATATTTAATCCTGATCTGCACGCGCAGTTAGCGTATCAGAGGAAGTACCTGTATCGGACTCGTGTTTTGCAGTTCCAGGAAACTTTTTAAAAAAGTAATAATACAATGTGTTGTAGTACGTCTGTATGAAAGTTTCACAAATTATTACTTGGCACATTCTGGTAGAAAATAAGATTAGTTAAATACAAAAATAGTCAGCACGGAGGAGTAAGAACCCATTTGAGTATAAGCAAAGTTCAGTGGATCAACAGGTGTACTTCAAACGAACATTATTTAAGATTGGCCATATTAGACATACAAGGAAATCACCAATTATAAGCACTGTAATATTGTCTCTCAATCTGAAATCTCAAAATTATTACAAAGCTTAAACAAATATATTTATTTCCTATATATCAAGCATACATACAGCCCTAGAGAACGTGAAGTCAACTTGATGATAATGCAGTCAGAAAATATATACAATATACGCAATGCATTCAATGTATTCGACATTGTGGAAGAGTTTCAATTTTATTGTCATCGTGAAATCGTCTCATACATTCTGCTCAGAAAGGAAGGAAAGATTTTAGTATGAGCGTTCTGAACCCTATGTCACTATAATCTAATGTACGTAAGATGCAATGATGGAAACCAATGTGAAATATATACGGCGACCTTTGTGACAATGAAAAGCGATTGCAATAACTCATGACAACAATATCGACAAAAGTCACACACTGGTTACGTCCCTTGAATCTTACCAAACCCATCAGAAGATCGCACATTTGTTTTCAGATTCATAAAAATACTATTTTGTTATGAAGGACACTATAACTCACAAATGGAAAGTTTGTGGCAATAGTCTAGTTTCTATAGTTTCAAACTTCTCACTATTGTTAAAGTACAGCTTTGAGTCCATATGTATTGCGTAGTCTGTACACAGTGATTGTATTAATATAACATTGATGCCTGTATAACAGAAATGAAGCCATATGAAGCGTTCAAACATGAACACACTGTTATATTGTGCTCGTATCACGCCATGTCTCAATTCAATACGCACAATGACATTCAGTATGAGATGTCTGAGAAAATGGCATGTCTGGAAATCAGTGGAAAGTGTCACTTAATGTGTCACGTAACTTAAAACACCAGCGTAAGGTTGATACAGAAGTGTTATTGCTGTCTGGTTTAAGGAAGGCACATCGTACTCAGTCTGGGATGAAAGTGTTTCATTCGCATTAAAAATAGTTGTACCCATTCTATATAATTATTGTCTGACTATTTACACACGTAGTATAAGCAATTTATCAAGAGTACGTTTGCGAAAATCGAATCCGTAGATACAAATATTGACTCGCAAACATTAATATTCCAACTCAATTTGTTAATTTATTTGTGCTTCGATTTCTTTTTATTCTTTTTCTCCAAAACTTCAATTAATTTACTTTCTTTAATTTTCTTCATCTGTGGCTCCGTGTATTTGAATATTTTAACCATTGCACGCAGGTGATGATCCGAATCTTTCTCGTCCGTTATGTAATGGAAAAACGAATCTTTTAAAAATCTAAGAATCGTTTCCGCTTCCGTTTCCGGTCGCGTTGCATCCTGGTAGCTTTCTTGTCGTCTTATCGTCTGCCATTTTGCAAGTTCCAGCTCCGTCCAAGCTAATTTCTTCACCAATTCTGATATTGTCACCGTGCATCCACCAGAATTGGCAAGGCGTTCAAGCTAGAATAAAAAAAACACATTTTGAAATGATAACTGTGTCATACCAGTTCAATTTTAAACATTAATTTTATTTTAAGTGAAATTTGGATTTTACTACACAAATCATTTCCGATGACAACTTCGTGTGATACAAACCAGAACTCGCTCCAATTCAGGAATTATATAGCTTATCAAACCCCGCTCAACGCGAGGCGCGAACTCACGACCTGTAGATCAAAAGTTAGGCGCTCGACCCATAGATCACGCCTTCCATCACAGTAATGGAGCTGCACATATCTTGGATCTGATTTCCAGTTTCCGAATGCCTATGACGTGATATATACATAATAGAAAGTACATGAAAGCACGACATTTTTATCCAGATGAACAAGTTATGCATATGAAAGTATATTACTTTTACATAGCGAAAATCTGTAGTCAGAAACCCTGCACTACGTTCGGGTCTTATGCTGAAACATAACAAAAGTGAGCCCCAGATTAGACTTTGAAATGTTAAATGTTATCTTTACTCCTGTGTAGTTATAACAATATAGATTTAAATAAAAATGCTTAAAGTATACAATGGGTAACAACAATAATGCAGATGGAATTTACGATTCATTCACAGTTAAATAAAGCATAAGGCTAGTAAATGTATTTTTTGCAAAATCTTAAGTTTAAATGTTTATGTAAAAGACCCAACGTAGAATAGAGATATTTTGACATATAAACGTGCAGGTTCAAGTCGGTTTAAAGCAATTTGTCACAGAATGAACTATTATGAAAGCATTTTGCTTTTTAAAATACAATTTCTACGATGGAATAATTGAACATGACAGGAATTGTCTGAAATGATGGAGCTTTCTTGTAAATGACGTAATAGAGAAAAATCAATGACAATTTAGAATGTTTTCCATCAAATTGCATTAGACCATTTTATGACAGAACCATGACAATAAAGCTTCTTCTGTTTAAGGGACGTCATGTTGCGTTTTCGCTGCTGAACATAAAAAATCTTTTCTAACGAAAAAAATGTGATTACGTGTATTTGCATCGTAATTGAATTTGGAAGATTTAACGGAAATGTTAGAGGATGCAGATTTTGTAATCCAATTTTGGATGTGAATATATAGATCTACCATTTCCTTTACTCAGTAAATATACTGACATTAGATTTAGGTTTATGAACGTTAACATTGGTCGGGTATCAACAAGTCCATATCAATTATGTCAATCAAGAACTAAAGAAAATATCTGCAATATCCTGAAATATGCTATGTCACTGTGTATGTATACCTTACATCTCTGAATTGGCCATTAAACTTTGAACTTGAATAGGCGGAGATCATTGAGTATTATAACTGCTAGATTCAGTATATGTATTAAGGTTTTCGCTATATATTCCAAACATAGATTCGCAATGGAAACCCTTTACGCTGCTGTTTTCACAGTGAAACCATCCCCTCTTATCTAGAATCACCAGCATTGTATTTCTTATTCACCATAAAAGGACAAGTATATCATCGAGACGAGTTCATCGCACTATTTTTAAGAAACATATTCATCA
Organism: Mactromeris polynyma; assembly: GCA_032209605.1. Taxonomy (NCBI): domain Eukaryota; kingdom Metazoa; phylum Mollusca; class Bivalvia; order Venerida; family Mactridae; genus Mactromeris; species Mactromeris polynyma. The sequence continues at coordinate 18,950,335 of JASFXZ010000011.1, forward strand.
TAGTTATTATATTACATGTACTTAAATAAAGTGTTACCATACATTAAATGGTAATATTCACGTATCACGAATGAGCTGATTTACGAGAAAATCGTATGTATCTGTGATTTTTACCATATTTATTCTAACCGATGTAAATCTGTTTTCTCTATTTTTATTTAATAGATCTTTAAATCGGATGTCTATTTTTTTTATACTTGTGCAGCTTTCTTTGATAAATTTCAAGACTTATCTCCCTTGATTAACGACTTTGTGAAAGTCATTTCCTCTAAATTGGATTGTCTCCCTTCCACGCGAAAATAATACCTATCAATTGTCTGTAATCAATTATCGATACAGGTTGTATCCAATCTAATATACTCTATTTTAATGGCTTAATCTTTTGCCAGAATAGCCATTTTGTTTGTTTTTATTCCTGATTACAAAGTCTGGTTCCTAAATCTGGAAGTTTGTTTTTACAATTTTGTTTGAACTTTACCACCAGAATAAATAAAAAAACAGACAATTAAACAAATCTGAACGGTGAACATTTAGATATGCCTTTCCAGTGTAGATAACCAATGCCAAATTAAGTCTTGCTTGATTAGAAAGTATTCCTCTTGGTAGTTTTCTAAACCATCCAAAATGTGACGTTTTTCTTCCCGAACGGAAATTAATAATCTAAATATAGTAACACACTTCCTGATCGGGAAGCAGGAAAGGGAATCCCCTGATTTCCCGTGAAAGAAGTTTCTCCTAATGTCTAATATTAACACAAAAAAAGGAAAGTCAACTACGAAATGATGAAGTCGCCTCGGAAACGCTTTAATGTACGTTATCTATTTTGTTTTCCAAAAAAGGGAAAACAAATTACACAAGACTTATATACATCTTCACGTTCATTTAATTATACAATTTAATTATTCCCGAGGGAGCGCTTAGTTTGTAACGTTAAAACTTGTAGTGGATAGTACGCGATGTCACAACCGAAGGCACTAATGCAGTATATAATATAATTATACTGGATGCATTTAAATGTATTTTTTTATTAAAATAAAATAGTCATTGTGACATAAAGATTGATTCAAAGTACATAGCCTTGGTTGTTTATGTGAATTAAGGCCCATTACGAAACAAAACAATCATTCTCCATTAATTTCTATAGAAACTTCACCTTGACAGGGAAAATACAAACATACATCATAATCTGTTTGTTTTCCCTGTGTCTCAGACTGTTCGGCTAATTATTGTTATCGATCAGTGCTCTTGCATTTATACTTTCGTCTTAACGTTCAAACAACACTTTAATTAAATACAAACATTACCATACATTTCATCCCAACAAATCGTTTACTTTCTGACGTCAAAGATGGCGTGCTTGATTAAAAACTAAATTGAAAACAGATTTTTTCACAGTCATTCATGAATAAACGCAGTGTGAAAGTACTTTTATAGTACTGTACTCCGGGAAAATACTGATTGTTCTCACAGCCCAACATCCAATCCGCTATTGGCTCATTTCGGTTGATGAATCGGAAAGAGCCACACTTCCTAATCACATTAGTATGTGGAATTCTCCTCAAAAAGTGCGGTAAAACGTATTACTTGCGAAATAATGGCCCAATAACAAGTTATTATTGTAATCAATAAATGTGCGTAATCTAGTTAGTCATCTTGATTCTGTAATTACAAAACGCTTAACAAATACGTTTAGATACTTATACAAATTAAACATAGCCCTATAATCTTCCGAACGGTTAACCGGTTAACCGAACATGATATTCGGTTCGTGTTTCGTATTTTGCCGTGTATATTTTAACCATGACACCGGTAAACTAGACCTATATTCTGACGTTAGTACTAGTATGGATAGTGTTTTATTTCTGATAATTACTGAACATAAACCATAAAAGGGGAATATCAATAATTTCAATTATTTTTCAAAATATTGATTTTTTTCCAAAATGAAAAATAGATGTTTTCATAAAAAAGAAACGATTATCCGATTAGCGATTTTACTAACCGATAACCGCATGTTCGAACGGTTAACCGGTTAACCGATTAATCATTTACATCCCTAATATAAAGACACTGACTAAGTTTCGTGAGGAACTGGATGAAAACATATTTTAAAAGGACAAGATACGGAAAGTGATATTTGGACAAATTAACAAGTCGTATACAATATCTTGCAGGGCTAGGTACGAAAATGGTTGTTTGGTTCCGATTTGTTTTATTAAAAACACATAATCAACATTTTGTAAGTTTTCTTTGCTGAAACATTCTAAATACGGTTTAAACTGATAAAACTCATCAAAACTTGGGCAGATGATTAGTATCTTTCATGGACGATACTCATGACAAAATCTGACCAAAACACCCCAGTAATAACTGGTCTTTCAAGAACATGTTATTTTGTAGAAGATATGGGGGTTTCTTGTAACTATTTACTACTGACATCAAAGATATAATTTAATGTTATAAGCGGCTCGCAAAAAGTCACGTCATTAGTCTCTTTTTTTCGACGAGATTTCACGCTACACACGTTAGCAAATGCAATGGTTTACGTCGAGGAATATTCTGAAATTTCGTTCAAATGTTCGTATTGCTTGATACACAGTACATAACGAGAAATTCAGACTGATATTCGCGTGAAAATCAGACTGATGTCTATCTTATCCATTTCTAGACTTCTAGACGATTGTCGGGTAAAAATTGTCAAAGAATATTTATTCATTAAATCCAGGAACATTTCAAAACATCGATGCTATTAGTAAATTGATTGTCATTGTTCGACTGTCAACGCTAGACTGCCGCAGAGTCGTAAATACATTAGTACAATGAGTTTTGGACGAGAGCATAATCTTGAGAGGCATGTGCTGTAGATAGAGCAAATTAAATGGTAAAGACGGATTTCCGTTATTACGGGGGGGGGGGGGGGGGTTATAGCAGACTTAATTGGAATGGTCATATTCCTTAATAACCTGATAAGCGGTTAATACTTAGTGCAAAGTTTGACGCCACAGTTCAACTCATTCACGAGTGTGTATAAAATATTCACGTAGAACTATTCACTCAATCAAAATTGGTGGTTCACGTACAGAATTTCTATTAAGCGGAAATGTGTCTCAGTTTGCATTGTAATTAAACTGGCGAAGTGTTTTAAAAGACATTCGATGAGTGTTAATGGTTTATTACTTTAAACAAAGGACTGTTTGCGAATCAAAATTTTCAGGTTCAAAATTCTTACAATTGCAATAGACGGTCAGACTATTAGTTTCATGACAATATCATACGCGGAAAAAAGCTCACTTTAAAATTTAATGTTTATTAAGTTAAAACTTTTAAACAGGTAATCACATTATAACTCAGCTGACCAATCAGAAACAGGTATATACATTTATTGATAAATCATCTGACCAATCAGAAACAGTGAGTTCATCAAAACCCATCCGACCAATCAGAAACAGGCATGTATACGCAGTTTAACTATGTGACCAATCAGAAACAGGTAAGCACATTTATATGGCTTATTCAGCCAATCAAGAGTTGTGTGACAATGTCAATTTAGTATTACCTCTTCCTCTCTCTCGAATCTTGCTGAGTCTTGACCTTTCCTGTACATCTCGAGATAAATCTTTTGGTGCTGTTTTTCTCTGTCATCCATAGCATTCTGGAAACCAAATACACGATCAAATTAGATTTTAAGTGCAACCTCTCCAGAGCGGCACTCCGTCAAGCAAGAACATCTCTTACGAACTTACTTATCAACTATTTTTTAAATGCAACAACCTCTCAAGAACAATCAAAATGTGTGTCTCTCAAAGGGTGTCACTCCGGAGAGGTTGCACTGCATTCTACCTTACGCACATACCGCCGAGATATGGGGTTTAATGTGGGAGATATGTGGGATTATTAGAGGCCAGATGATACATCCTCCCTGGAAGTGTTGTTATGGGATTTTTAAAGTCTAGAACAAATCCTACCCAGATGATTGTTACATTTCCAGGCTCAAGATGTAGGATTAAGACAATGCATTCTACATTCATTTGCTTCCCTTTGCCTAAGTCGTAAATCCGAAGTGCACTGATCTAGACAGATGGGCAAAAATGGCGACCGACGATGAGTCTTTTTGATTGGTTAAATAACTATGCCGGTTATCCTGATTAGCACCAGTATTTTGGAGATTAAAAGCATACCACAGATACTTGGTTTTATATATTCTTCATAATTAATCATGAATTATGCAAACGACAAATGATTTGTTCGTCTGCGTGTTATATTGCCCTCTGATTTATTAACCTTGCTGGTGCACAGAAACGATGGCTTGCCCATTAAACGACATGAAGATATGTTGCCGCTTGTGTAACCATCGAACGCCGCATGAAACGTCTTGACATTGATGATTGTTAGCCTCGAAATCGAACAACGCATTGCAAAATAATTAAGATTTTGTGAACAAACCTTAGAAATATCGATTTTAGTCAGTATAACAAAATTGAACAAAACTAGTCAAAAGATGTAACCTTTCAAATTTGTTCACAAACAAGTGCAACATTATGGCACTCTCATCAACAACATTATTATCATTTTCTGAGGTAAGCCTTTGCTATAAACGTAACATATATAGAGCAACAAACTCTCCACAACAGCCGACATTTGGAAAACGATAACTCATTACGTACAATCACACAATCCAGTTTTTATGTAGAGTACCCAGTAAAGTGTTACATCACCGAGTGATATATACATACATTTTGTAGCTTGCTGGATCAGCTGTTTTACGGGTATAATACAGTAGGATATTACTGAATAAAAACCTCAAAATTTAGACCGCCTCATTGATATCACCGCATTTGCAGTGACCATTTTACAAGTTTTCTTCCACATCATAAATCAATTATGAGACCACCACATTAATAAGACCGAATATTTTCAGAGCCTAGGGTGGTAATATTATTCATGTTTCACCTTCAATGTCATTTTCCGGTGTTTTGTAGCAACACTTTGGTCAATCGCAACGTCTTGGCCATTTCCGTACACTTCGGAAATAAACATCGTAGGTAAGTGTATGAATATATGAACCTAAAATCTCGGTACGTGATGCGGTTTTCCTGCACTGTTAACTACAAGGTAGCTGATCAGGTAAACACAATCCAACGTTATATAAATGTAATGTGTGTCTCGTATTCCTAATCTTTAAAAGTTCTCTGTCATACAATCCATGCATACTTCATACACTCACTTTATGCAGCCATTTTGGAACTTCTTTTCCCCGTTTTATTACCGATGTCTATTTTTAAAAACAGCCGAGGTGATCCGACTGAACTTTGGTCGCCAATTTCAGCGCTAGATATATTATTAAGCGCTATTTATATTCAAACATTATCGAATTCACTTGCTAGTTTGAAATATGCATGCCTCCGTTATTCGGAAATCGTTTACAGCACTCGATTGTAGCATTAAATGGCCTTGACATTATTAATACTTTTCTACCAAGCACACATTTAAGGAACTGGATAGAAGACTCCTTGAGATAAAATGTAGAGATATTTATCAAGAAACTCTGCGTGATTCCGTCTAAGGAAATTGCATGCAAGGCAATTGTTCCAAACATCAGTTGGGAATATAAAAAAATGATAGATTGCAGCAAATGAAATCAGCTCGAAGCCTCCGAGAAGTTTATCTATATGACAATCCATAGGCGACGTGGAAGGCGTGTGCACTAATTGCATCGTAAATAAATACTTTGATGCTAAAGGCAGAAGAATTAAATCAAGTAAATATATTAAGACTGAAGAGGAATTCATTATACTGAAGTTAAACAAGAACTTTAGTGACGCTGCGCGCGAGTTTTGTCTGATAATGATTTTGAATATTTATAGCACGTATATGTACATGGTGTGCAGAAATACTCAGTGTTTCCACATGTAGGCTTTCAAGAGACAAATAACAAAAATGTACGGAAAAGTAGGAGGATTTTAAGGGTATTAAATAGGGTTTAAAGGGCATAAAGTAGGGATTTTAAGGGTATAAAATAGGGATTTTAAGGGCAATAAGTAGTGATTTTAAGGGCAATAAGTAGTGATGTTAAGGGCAATAAGCAGAGATTTTAAGGGCAATAATTAGGGATTTTAAGGGCAATAAGCAGAGATTTTAAGGGCAATAAGCAGGGATTTTAAGGGCAATAAGTAGGGATTTTAAGGGCAATAAGTAGTGATGTTAAGGGCAATAAGCAGAGATTTTAAGGGCAATAAGTAGGGATTTTAAGGGCAATATGTAGTGATTTTTGGGCAATAAGAAGGGATTTTAAGGACATAAAGGAGGTATTTTAAGGGCAATAAGTAGGGATTTTAAGGGCAATATGTACGGATTTTAAGGGTAATAAGTAGGGATTTTAAGGGCAATAGGTAGGCATTTTATGGGCAAAAGTAAGATTTTACTCCTGTCCATAAATTGCTGCATTATGTTTTATATATTAAAACATCATTGAATTAAAGAAGATTGTAGCTGTATGTATTTTATGTAAAAGTATTCGGTATTTAATTGTATTCCCACTTTGCAACCAGCTTTCACTGTTGAATTGATTTTTAGATACAATGTATATGTAGTATTTGAATATGTGATATCGCAAAATGCACACAGTAGATCTGTACCAACATCGATTTGTGAGTATCGAAATTTGATTTGATGATCTCGCAAATTGTAATAGGTGTTATTTAAACACTTGGTACCAGAAAGCGATGTAGTGGTTGAGAGTAGAGCGCCAGGTCCGATGTAATGAATTCGAGTCCGCATGAGGCGGGGTTAACTCAAGAATTTCACACTCCATAATTGTTGTACCAGAACTATAGTTAGTAACTCAGAAAATATTCATCAAGAGTGAGTAGGTTAAGTTGTGTGAGAGATTTGTTTCAAAATCTACGTAAATGATACTAACGTGAAATAAGTATTTTAGAAAAACAACACTCCATAGTAAACATCATGTACGAGGGTCTAATTACTTAAATCTGTTTCAATGTTACATTGAACCGATCAAAATGTGAAATATTATCACGCAGAAATCCACATCCGTGCATTTAAAATAAACAAAAACCGTTCTTAATTTGTGTGAAAACGAGAAGATGCCCCGCTAAGCATAACTTTGTTTTTCTCCAAACATAGAATACAATTTCAATTTTCATTCCAGATTAAATTTCATTTACGAGACATCACAATTTTCTTGGCATATAAACGAAATATGCCGGTCGTTACAAGCGTCTTTCCATCACTCAAAATCTCAAGTTTTTGTTACATAATCTGAAATATTAAAATATCCTTGAAAACAGAGTTACGCCTTGAGAAAATACTTGCTGACAATTTTGTCTTAAATAAAGATCAATCAATCACGTGTGACGACTCCTAAAGGTAACAGACACATTACAATCTCATAACAATTCCATTATTAGTTGACCTTTCCGGACTTTTCATTCCGTTCAAGAAATACCGAAATGTCAAAATCACGCCAAAACACGTAGGCTGTTGTCGTCCATTGCTATTCTAACATTTGTTCCATTACGTGACGAAACATTCAGTAAAATGATGCAGATAAAACGTATTGGTAAAAATAACTTTTTGGCAGATTTTCGATCATAAATTTCAATTAATCAATTTAAAGGGCAACTTCTCCATAACAAACCCCTTTGGAAGATGCAAAGTTCGACTGGTGTAGAGAGGTTGTTGCTCTAGAGTCAGGCGCGTATCCAGGCATATGCAAGTACACCAATGCGTACACTCCGTCAGAAAAAGTGAACAAATAAAAGATCCAAAAATGCAATAAAACTGAAAACTGAGAGGGGATGGGTTTATGGGAAAATTCACCCGAATATATCAGTTGTTTGACACTGGTAATGCTTACACTGGGCGTACACTTCAAAATCATCCGGGTACGACCCTGAGAGGGGTTAAATTGTTTGCCAAGTTTATTCAATTAAAATTAATCAATGTTGTTTAAAGTCGCAAATAGGGTCGTAAACATATTTCCCCAAAATATCTTCATTATCCAAAATATTCCCATATCAAAGTAGATCTATACTGTAAAACTGCGTTATTTACGCACTAATATTATCCCATCAAATTTTAGAAGAATCAATCTCGAAGCCAGAAGCAGTAATTTATCACAGATTCGGCCGTGTGTTTATTTACACTCACGGTCTACCGTTGTTTTTGAATGAATCTGATATGTGCACATAAATCGGTGACGTCTCGTCACGTGATGGCAGTTTAAGATAATACATGTATTTGTTGTAGTTGCTATAGTAGAGATTGACGTCATCAATGATTGGACTCATATGGATATTTATAGCGCACACGAAAAGTCACGAAGCACTTCGGCAATTTACGAAAAGATCAATCATTACTAAAACTTTTTTCAAAGACGAAACAGAAATTAGTGTTAACCATCAACCAACGGGCGAAAAATTGTTCAATGTTTTCGGTTTGAATGCATAAAAATAACCCTTACTGGGCCTTTAAGACATGTCGATGTTAAAGAGAGGGCCGCTCCAGTTAGAAAAACAGTTCTGTTGTCTCGTGAGGTAATGTGTTTGTGGATCGAACACTTCCAAGTTTAGCGGTCATGTTTTCCTTAAACAAGGAATACGCCGTAACAATAATATAGTATCAAGAATACTGTGCTCTGTTTGAAGTTTTTGCAGATTAAAAATTATTGGAAATATCGATTTTTCGTCTATTTTCTTTTAAATAGTTTCTTATAAATTCGCGTCATTTAGCAAATATCTTGGATTTGTCAAATATTGCCGATTTATGACATATCAAATATTTGCCATGTAGGAATTCATATGGAAAGATTGATATGGTTTCGTAAACGAGACTGGTGTCAAATAAAGACAGGCAAATGAAAAAGTATGGCTTTGAAGTCACACATAGCCATATACCAGTCTATTTTATGTCATTTACATAATCCAGAGTTTCCACGGAAGCCATTTATCATTGGCATGAGAATTCAACATATAAGGAATGGTATAAATTCCGGTGATCCGGTTAAGAGATCTGTTACGTTCTAATCCCGACTGGCTTTTTAATGAGCCTAATCAATATTACAGAAGTACGTTGTATTGTTGAAATAATGGGGAAATACGCTCATATATCTGGTATGATCTAAATGTGTGGATCTGATTGTAAGCTGGATAGCTGACTGACTACAGTCTGAACAATTTAAGCAAGAAAACAACAACATCATTGATCAACAACATCGCAATAAATAATGCACTTTCCTCAATCAAGTATGGGTACAAAATCACAGACGTACAGGAGTCGAGAAGTGACTTTCTCGATCAATCATCATTTCATGTGGTACAAAACGTAACATTGTACATCACGAACTTCACAATTTCCATACATTTCAAGTTTTATTTTGAATTGGGAAACTGTGAAGTGCACGATTTCACGATTCAAGGTTTCCCCTTTTTAGGAAATGTGAAGCGGAAAAAGTCGCCTATCTATTGTAGTATTTGTACAGTGGTCAATTGACTTGACATGTCTTCCTGTGTTACCAACCCAGTACTAACAAGCATCTGACAACTTACCACATACATAGAGGTGACTGACATAACGGACCGGCAATCCGGAGACCCGGGTTTGAATCCCGAATGCGCCATTGACCGATTGTTCGTGTTCCTCAAAGCATGCTTTTATGACATATAACTATCGATGTATGATCTTCATTCAAGCTATCATGGACAACTTATGCCTCCCCCGGGATTCGAACTTCTATACTTCAGATTCACCTTCGGGTGCTCTACTGACGTTGAGAATCCAGCGGGCTTGAACTTTCCGAATGGAAGTTCTTGAATTTACAAGCATCTCAACTACAAACAAATTTATATTTGAAGTAAAAATCTAAACCCTTCTCCACATCCCGTCTACAACTCACCTTTAAATCTAAGACTTTCTGTTCTATGCTAGAAGCTTGATTTTCACAGGAATTGGCAATAACACATAGTTGTTGCCAGGTCAATAAACACAATGATTAAATCTGAATCCATCCACACATCCCCTCTATATACTTACCCGTAAGTCAGTGGCTTTCTGTTCCAGTCTAGAAGCTGCAGTGATGGATTCTTCACAGAAATTAGAGATATCATCATAACTCTGTTTGACATGTTTCAACTCTTCTCTCAGTCGCGTCAATTCTTCGTCCTTGGATTGCACAAGCTGTGTGAGAGATATATGGAGAGAAATGAGTGTACGTAACACTAAAGTCACGTGATAGCAATACGATCAAAGTTCTCTACGGGAATGCATAAAAAATGTTCACTCATAAAATGTGTGGAATCAAACGTGTGGCACCAAACACATGTACATAGCTGGTAAGTTCGATATCCTGTCTCAAAAAAGCAAGTTGTTTTGTAATGGGTTGTCTTGTCACGTACACAGCCGGAGTTATGTACTGACTTTTCCAGCCACTAGTAGGCCTATCAGGGTGGCGGAATACAACAGAAATACATCTTAGACGAACCACCGGCCTTCCGTAAGCCAACTGTGTGCATTCATCACTCACATTTCGGATGGGATTTGAACCCGCATCGGTAATGACTAGGTGATTTGAAGTCAGCAACCATTATCCCTATGTCACATTGGCTCTTAACCTCAGACCCCAAGCAGTAACGAAAGTGTTTTCAACCGATGATTGATGCACCAGGGGAAATTACCTCCCACACTCACACATTAAATGATGACAGTTTGACCTTTCCATCGTTTTATATGTGTAGAATGTAAACCTGATGTCTCAATTTGCCTCAGTGTATATACGGACCTGTGTCAATCATAGGCCTTCTGTCATACCAATTGTAATTTAAATACTAACTGCCCATGAAAACATTGACGGTTTATGAAAGAGATTTACCGTTCATATAACTTGGTCAAAGGTTATAAAACTTGAGCGATAAGTCTCAATACTGGCAAATTGTCATAATAAACTTAATTTGGTCGAGTTTATACTGATGGTACACTTCTGTGTGACCAATTCCATAATTTAACCACACTAACTATACAAACAAATAAAACCAATAAACGAATTTTTAGATGAGAGATCACGTAAATAACTTCTCAGCTAAGTTAAGCATTGACATGTTCATACAAAACACAAAGTCCTCAAGGTTAATCTCGAAAAGAATCATGAACAGAAAACAGAACAGCAAAACAAGAACCAAACACAAGCACGCTATTCGAATTGCAAAAAAACATAAACAATATGCACAAACAAGATGGATAAACCCCGGATATCGCAAGCGCATGCATCTAAGACACATGTCACATATCACAAACACAGACACACAAAATATAATGTTTCTTTCCAATCTTAATGCTCCTATAGTTGTTTACAGTCACATAAGACATGACATTGCATTGACCAAACTAAAGCAAACCAGTAAATATGTCAGATATATTATTTAATTAGAAAATTGACAACAAACACGAAACAGAATTTCGTCCGCTGCCATAATTTATGACAGTGAATATGCCATGCTTTGCTGTCTGTCATCAAACTTAGTAATATAATCAAAATCAATCGCTATAACTCCCCCCCCCCCCGTGCGACATCACTTCGCTTCATAACATTGCTATTATATAGCCGTAGACAGGTATTGTATATATAAATAAGTAACGAAAACACAAATATGATGAAACTTTTGGTGACCGAAAAAGATGGTGTTATATATACATTCCTTACCTTTGAAGTTTCTTCATCAATGTGTTGTTTGTACATTGAGATCTCGCGATCTTTGTCATCACACGTGATTTTCATTTCTCTTAATTGTCGTTTTAGGTCCCTTAATAGGAGATCCTTCCTCTGTGACGGTGTTTTGTAGCCATCAGGAACACATTGGCGATGGAACCCCTCTCCAATATTCATCTGCATGTTTGCATGCGATAGGAATTTATCCGGAGAACGTTGCTTCTCAAACCTTAATCGACTTGCGATTGTCTCCCTTGGAAGTTTGCTGCATCCGGGTACCACCATACATTCCTGTGACGTCATGAACACGTGATTTCCTTGTCCACTAGAAGGTCGATGCGACATTTCCTCGTGGAACTGGAATTTATTTGTCTTGCTATTAAAAACTGACGAGGCGGTATCGAATGTTTTACTCTTTGGAATTTTGCTTCTTGCGGACGACTTTTGGTCCACACTTGAGTTAGCGCCATTTTCTGTGAATCTTTCAACATTAACAACAACGTCGTTATATTTGTGTTTGTTACTAGTACTGGCAACACTGCTGGCTTCGGTGCCATTGGAAACACTCTCTTTCTCTGCTGCATTATTTTTGCTGCTTGCAGAATCGATGGCAAAACTTTCTATGGCCGGGGCTTCGGTCGGCGTAATTTCATCAGCAAATGCAAAATCTTCCGTTGACATTTCTAGACTATCAACAGTTGACCGGCTAGAATCTGAGGGACTGACCAATGATATGTTGGAATCCAACAGAGTCGAACCAGGAGGTCGCAATGTATGTCCAAGAACAGATTTTGTAATAGAATCCACGGACATGTCGATTTCTTATAACATCTTGCAAAACGACAATTCCAAACTTAAGGAGAATTTTCTCGCTTGCTAAGTCTTCAATCTGATTAACAATTACAGTTCAATTATTGAGAATCCATCCAATTTTCTACAAGTTCTTAAGCAAGACAAGCACCACTCTATCCTAATGCTTACCAAAAGGAAACGAGCAAATATCGCCCACACAATAACACCACTGTATTCCTGTTTATTTAACGTAATTCCAAGCAATTTTACAGATCAGCTGTCAGACACATTGTTTGTTCTCTAGTCGTATTTAATTATTGAAACGCTCCTATCAAATAGACGGCATTCGTTGCCCTGCTGCTAGTCTCTGTTGTGAGGGTTGTTTGATGAAATGATCTGCAAATAAAGTCGGGAAAAATAAATTGACATGGTTTTTGTGCTGGTGTTTACACCGTTTTTCAAGATTATTTATGTTATGTCCGGCAAATAATTGGCCTTGGATGTTAACAACCAGTAACACCTATTATTTCACAAGTAACGGACAACTATCCCATGTGAGTCCCATGTGAGTCATAGGCGGAAGACAAATGATTTTAGACGCGTTGTCGTCAAAGTGTCGCGAACAATATACGCCTCACTCGGGGATCGAACCTACAACATTCAGATTGAATATCGAGTGCTCTGCCGAAGGATGCATTCGGTCAGGTTTTCTAGGCAAGGAGAAATGATATTTGTGATAGTAATGCAACACGAATGCAAATGCCATATAATTGCTGCCTATATTTTGCTAAAACTGTTTGTGCTTAGATGGTCTGATTGTATGTTGCGTGTCACTTGTTGTTACGCATGATTTCAATTGCTTTGCCTTTTAACATCGCAATTTGTTAACGATATATAATGCTCATTTTTTGTTAATTTGTTTACCTCAACAAACATGAAAATATATCTCCTAAAAAGGAAGAACATCAATAAACATTCATTAACAAAGAATGAACTAATAATGTACGTATCCGTATTTGTTGAAGAAAGATTTTTGTACATCATAAATATTTTAAAAAATCACAATCAGGCTATTTTCCAAGTTTTGTCTGTTAGCAATACACCGTTAATAGAATTATCTGCCCTTCGATGACGTCATTATAGGATTTATAAACAATTACTATAACGGTAAAATTCAGAGCGCGAAATGGCGCCGTAACCAATTTTTCGGCGATGGAATTAAAGATAATTTACAGAGGTAATTTGTTTTAGGATGTATTTTGAGAAATATAAAAAAACTTATACCGAATGGATTTTGCGAAATTGCTTTACTTGGATGCTTAATATTTGTTTGTCACATATTTTTGCGACTTACTGGGAATTTTTATTGCACAAACTCAGTCGTTAATATGGACTCGGAATACCGTATTTTGATGTTAATGTGAAATCGTACGCATGTCTGAAGAAGAACCATACATATTTTTCGTCATTTCATTCATGGACCGTCATATGAAAGAACATGGATATAGCCAAAGACCTCAATACCACAGATGCGCTACGCCAGATATGGCGCATCGATACGATGTTATCAGCAGATGCACTGTCTAAAACAATATATTTGTGTCATAATAAAATATGAAACTCACTGTCTGTTCACATTAAATATAGATTGTTTATAGTTACTTTTAAAAGAATCTCTTCTGAAAACGGGACATAGCGCTATAATCCATAAATTATGTTTAGACGTCTTTCGTGGCTGGCTGACCATTTAGTTTCAATGTTTAAACAATTTCTGTGTTCTCGTATGAATTGATAATTGACACTTATAGAACTTCTAACAACATGCGATAAGTAAAATTAATAATATATGTGTTCTACTTGAATATCATCAGTAGACATTGTGTTTATTGACAGAATATTTTCAGCATTTCAATATAAAATATATTGAGACAAAGGTAATTGAAATTACACGAATGTATATTACATATCGCATGATAATATATACTACGAGGATTGTTCAAAAGGTTTCAAGACTGGCGCTCCAACGGTTTTTCCAATTATTTTTTTTTGTAACTTTTTATTTTCATACAGCAAATATTTTTTTCTCAGTAACATCACATATTGAATAACCAAAAAAGAAATGTTTGGCTAAAGTACAGAGTTCGGCAACATATATTGAAATTGTGTTGGCTTCTATTGACTACTTTTTAAGAGAATTGTTTAATATAAATTAAATGGTTAATAGGTTAACATGAAATATACAGTAATGTTGTAAACTATTACAATAGATTATTAATGTATATTGAGCGCTTTGGTATTGCTATATATATATCATACAGTGCTTTAAATTATGATTACTAAAATGTCAGTGTCAGATCATAGTATATTTAAACAGTAATTTTAGAGAAAATCAGTTAACTGTATGTTGGACCAAAGATTTTTCATAATAAAATATATGTAAAGTACAAGATAGAATGTAAAAGTATATTATATAGTACCAAATGTGACAACATGATTATACATAATACAATTCACAAGAAATATACTGTCTTAATTAAAATTGTTATTTTGTTTTCCCTTATCAGAGACAATATCTATTTCATTACCCTAAAAAACAAGAATATCATAAAGCATGGTGGTTAAAATGGAGGTAAGTATGTTAATAGTTGGATTATTACAGTTCTTTCCCTTGAACACTATGTTTGCTGAACTGCAAAAAGTGAATTACATAGTTTTACAAATGTTAAATAAAGCATTGCTGTACAAATGAAACATTTTACATGTATATAGAAAAATAGATAGGAGATGAGAAAGAAGGTCCATACAAAGAAAAGGTAGAGAGAAAAAAGCACTAAAAAGAAGGAGAAAAGGAAAATTATTGGTAGTTTACGAATTTATAATAATATGATTCGTAATCGGAATGTAATTGCAACGTACTGATGTGCAAACAAATCGATATTACACATTATGCGTATATAATGACCCTTTGAAATACCATGGTAACACGGACACGGCGCAGCACATCAAAAGTCCAACATGTGCGCTGTTTTATGTCTCAGATATATATCACATACATGGGCAAGACAGTGTGGTATTCTCGATTTATATTTTACAATAATACTAGACACGTATTTAACAGCATGACAGAATTGTGCTAAGAATTGCATAACCTGCTCATGTTAGGCCCAGAAAATCTCTGTATATGTTTAGTGGGAGCTCAAAGGGAGGGCACCCCGTCCTGTATAACCGCACCAAACATAATTTGTGAAATCAAGAGCGTAAGTTTCTGCCAGTTATTATCGTGGTAGCATCAAGTACCAACTACATAAAGATAATGGTAACGTTTAAATATTCATCAGCCAATGTGCAAATTACTCGATTTCATTTACATTAAATCTAAAGTTTTCGCCGCTAAATCAGTGAATTATTAATTGCAGCGGAATTGCCGTAATGTGATTGCTATCTCACAACCTTCTCGACACAAAGAATCATACCAGCAAATTTTCCAGTATTTTTGTCTTAGCAGATAGTGTCATGTAGTGATTTTTCCGGGTATAAGGGTGGGGAAGACACAGATGCCACTTTTATATTATAATTATTTTAGCGCATGCGGGCTCCTGGGTAGAATAACCGAGCTTCAGTTAACCAGCTTGATAGCTTTCTCACACAAACATTATACGTCCCAGGTGCGATTCGAACCCACGGCGGTGAGGGGCAAGCGATAACCACTCGACCGCGGATACCCATTTTCACCAATAATTTGATTTCAAGGTGAGACACTACTTAACTAACAAATGCAACGGAACAACTAACCGGTATAACACACATAAATTAAATTGAAAATAATATCTATATTCATTTTAATGATTAAAATTTCGGTACACGCTTCCATCTTCTAACTGTTTGACGAGCAAATCGTAGTGTACAATGAAACCTCTCAAACATCATACCCTTTGGAAGATGCATATAGTGTCTGTTGTTGTGAGGTAGTGTACAATGAAACCTCTCAAACATCATACCCTTTGGAAGATGCATATAGTGTCTGTTGTTGTGATGTAGTGTACAGTGAAACCTCTCAAACATCATACCCTTTGGAAGATGCATATAGTGTCTGTTGTTGTGAGGTAGTGTACAGTGAAACCTCTCAAACATCATACCCTTTGGAAGATGCATATAGTGTCTGTTGTTGTGAGGTAGTGTACAATGAAACCTCTCAAACATCATACCCTTTGGAAGATGCATATAGTGTCTGTTGTTGTGAGGTAGTGTACAGTGAAACCTCTCAAACATCATACCCTTTGGAAGATGCATATAGTGTCTGTTGTTGTGAGGTAGTGTACAGTGAAACCTCTCAAACATCATACCCTTTGGAAGATGCATATAGTGTCTGCTGTTGTGAGGTTGTGTACAGTGAAACCTCTCAAACATCATACCCTTTGGAAGATGCATATAGTGTCTGCTGTTGTGAGGTTGTGTACAGTGAAACCTCTCAAACATCATACCCTTTGGAAGATGCATATAGTGTCTGTTGTTGTGAGGTTGTGTACAGTGAAACCTCTCAAACATCATACCCTTTGGAAGATGCATATAGTGTCTGTTGTTGTGAGGTTGTGTACAGTGAAACCTCTCAAACATCATACCCTTTGGAAGATGCATATAGTGTCTGTTGTTGTGAGGTAGTGTACATTGAAACCTCTCAAACATCATACCCTTTGGAAGATGCATATAGTGTCTGTTGTTGTGAGGTTGTGTACACTGAAACCTCTCAAGCATCATACCCTTTGGAAGATGCATATAGTGTCTGTTGTTGTGAGGTTGTTACTCTACTAAGGTTAGAAAAAAATATATGAAATATTGAACATGTTGTTAAAGAGAGGTTGTTGCTCAACACAGGGTCGCTCTGGACAGGTTGCACTGAACATCAATATATTGACTTTTTATTTATATACATACATATTTATACCTTAGATAACATGCAAACTATTCATATCCAAGCATCAAATATTGGCTTTTCATTCAGCATTGATTTGTGGCAGCAGATGTTGTTTCTTGCTTTATTGTTTCCTAGCTGTAATGTTTCTCTATACAAGCTATGAAAGTCAATATAAATGTATAATTGACTTAATAAGGATATATGATAATATCAGGTTGGACAAAATATGTGTTGTGGCTAATGATACACATTGAAATAATAAAATAATGAATTAATACGTATGTTCTCCGACTTTGGTCTGATGAAGTAAGTGTATGGTTTATTACGCGACTGGTTGACCGATTGATTGATTTATTGAGTAGCTGATTGATTGAGTGAATGATTTATTGATTGATTGAGTCAGTGGATGGGTGTATGAGTGAGTTATTGTGTAAGTGGTTGGGTAAATGATTGATTGATGGATGGTTTGATGGTTTGATGGTTTGATGGATTGATGGATGGAGTGATTGGTTGATTGGTTGATTGGTTGATTGGTGGATGGATTGATGGACTGATGGACTGATGGACTGATGGACTGAGTGGCTGAGTGGCTGAGTGGCTGAGTGGCTGAGTGGCTGAGTGGCTGAGTGGCTGAGTGGCTGAGTGGCTGAGTGGCTGAGTGGCTGAGTGGCTGAGTGGCTGAGTGGCTGAGTGGCTGAGTGGCTGAGTGGCTGAGTGGCTGAGTGACTGAGTGACTGAGTGACTGAGTGACTGAGTGCGTGTGAGTGATTACATCACCGCATGATTGAGTTCCTGGGATGTAGACTAATTTCTTGTACCTGTATTTGCACTCGTTGTGTGTCCGTCCGTTAGACTGTCAGTTTGTTTAATATATATTGTGTACTTACAACGAAAATCGCTAACATTCATGCGTTCAAGTTAATTTAACCAGACAGCGCTCGTAATATGTGAATATTTTTGCATGCAACCTATACAGTGAGTTTGATCAATATTTAATACAGCGCAAACGTTGACGAAAGTTACTCAATAATCTTAGACTGTTAGCAATTGGTGATGTATACACGATAAGGATGTCTCGAAGCTAATTAGCGAGTAGTTCAAATAATGTTGTCTCTGCTTTCCCGGGTTATGTAGGTATACGACTGTGTCATTTAAATAATCTCACTTTCTCATTTATGTTTTGTTGCCAATTTTATACTCAGAACATTCTAAACGGCTAATGTGTTGACATCGACATTCGCGAGTGCTATATGTTAGAATGACAGACCGAACTCTCGTAGACCAAAGCCATGGACAAATAAAAAAGGGGCGGATAAGACGTTTTTCTGTAAAATGACAAATTCTTTTTTAGAGGAAATCATTTTTAAGTGTTCAATTCGTTAAATATAACGAATATACAGTAACATCTTCAGTAGCCTATGGTGTGGTTTTAAACTAAGTCCTAATACATACTTAAATTGTGCGGTTTTAGTCTTAATTCCATATCATACATTTCTTGACAATTTATTCAGTTTCATTCAAATATAGTGGTAGAAAAAAGCAATGTTTTTTCAATAACTTGTTGCTATATGCAAACTCAACTTAATTAAGATGAAACAAGGACTAGAGCTACTTTAGCATACCCATATATATCCCATATAAATCTTACTTTGACCTTTAGCATACCCATATATATCCCATATAAATCTTACTTTGACCTTTAGCATACCCATATATATCCCATATAAATCTTACTATGACCTTTAGCATACCCATATATATCTTACTTTGACCTTTAGCATACCCATATAAATCTTACTTTGACCTTTAGCATACCCATATATATCCCATATAAATCTTACTTTGACCTTTAGCATACCCATATATATCCCATATAAATCTTACTTTGACCTTTAGCATACCCATATAAATCTTACTTTGACCTTTAGCATACCCATATATATCCCATATAAATCTTACTTTGACCTTTAGCATACCCATATAAATCCCGTATACATCTTACTTTGACCTTTAGCATACCCATATATATCCCATATAAATCTCTTACTATGACCTTTAGCATACCCATATATATCTTACTTTGACCTTTAGCATACCCATATAAATCTTACTTTGACCTTTAGCATACCCATATATATCCCATATAAATCTTACTTTGACCTTTAGCATACCCATATATATCCCGTATACATCTTACTTTGACCTTTAGCATACCCATATATATCCCATATAAATCTTACTATGACCTTTAGCATACCCATATATATCTTACTTTGACCTTTAGCATACCCATATAAATCTTACTTTGACCTTTAGCATACCCATATATATCCCATATAAATCTTACTTTGACCTTTAGCATACCCATATAAATCTTACTTTGACCTTTAGCATACCCATATATATCCCATATAAATCTTACTTTGACCTTTAGCATACCCATATATATCCCGTATACATCTTACTTTGACCTTTAGCATACCCATATATATCCCATATAAATCTCTTACTATGACCTTTAGCATACCCATATATATCCCGTATACATCTTACTTTGACCTTTAGCATACCCATATAAATCTTACTTTGACCTTTAGCATACCCATATATATCCCATATAAATCTTACTTTGACATTTAGCATACCCATATATATCCCGTATACATCTTACTTTGACCTTTAGCATACCCATATATATCCCATATAAATCTCTTACTATGACCTTTAGCATACCCATATATATCCCGTATACATCTTACTTTGACCTTTAGCATACCCATATAAATCTTACTTTGACCTTTAGCATACCCATATATATCCCATATAAATCTTACTTTGACCTTTAGCATACCCATATATATCCCGTATACATCTTACTTTGACCTTTAGCATACCCATATATATCCCATATACATCTTACTTGGACCTTTAGCATACCCATATATATCCCGTATACATCTTACTTTGACCTTTAGCATACCCATATATATCCCGTATACATCTTACTTTGACCTTTAGCATACCCATATATATCCCGTATACATCTTACTTTGACCTTTAGCATACCCATATATATCCCATATACATCTTACTTGGACCTTTAGCATACCCATATATATCCCGTATACATCTTACTTGGACCTTTAGCATACCCATATATATCCCGTATACATCTTACTTGGACCTTTAGCATACCCATATAAATCTTACGTTATTTCTATGGTTTGTAATACCACATTCATCATGGTTATTTACGTCACATGTTCAAGCGTACATAAACTATATCACATTCGCTCGTGAACTAAATTAAAACAAAGCAATTTAATGCAGTACATATAAATTTACGTCAAGCCTCTAGTCACAGAAGACAATTATGGAGGCAGACAAATGTAGATCTATTGTCAACTTGTCCGTAATTTGACCAAATAAACGACTTAAATCGACAGTAGCATGAAGACAGAATAATGCGGAGACGGTCGTAAATATTTCAATTAAGTTATAGATAGATAGATTTATTTCAACATAAAATGTTCTCAGGGCAGATTTTTTTTACACGGACTGACGATCCATACATCCTATATATCGTCTTTACATTTATCATTTTGTAACTAAACGTAGCAATGCTCTTTTCGCCTTTCCAATTGATATTAAATAAATGTACTTGTTATGCAGTTTTCCATATTCAAATAACAGCTGTGACAGTCCTAGTCAGTATATATTCCTGTGTATAGTTCATACATGTACATGATGTGTTGATATTATGTTATAATTATTAAATTGAATTGCTATGTGCAAAAGTTGTATGAGGTCCTGATATATACTATACTATTATTATTATAAGTTTTTATTTATTGTACATATATGAGACTCAAACAAAAAACAAATGCCGGTAGAATCTCAGTCGATTCACATTTGAATTAGAAATATCAATCTAATCAAATAAAGTCATAACATTTAATAAAAATACTTACCATAAATCTTTTGGCTTAATCCCTAAGCGATCACCATATGTTGGAACACACACGACAGTTTGTTTTCTGAGACATATGCGCGCGCACACCGGAAACACGTCGAGAAGATTATATTGGTTTTCAGACAACAGCAGCCATATAAGCATTAGCGCGTGTCAATAACTGATGTAGTCATCGTTGCAAGCTAATAAATGTCTCACACTGAGTGAAATAAATCTTCTAGCAATCTTGGAAACGTATTATTAACATTTTATTCTACAGGCTTGGTTGATTTGGTTGTTACTGCGTGACATTTGAATGGTTCGTGTTATTATACTAGATTCACCCATATTGCAATTATTGAATTGATCAATTCCCGCGATGGTAGACAAAGTGCTCTCATACACACCGTGACGATGCAGTGAATAGATTCGCTACAAATGGACTTCTCATATAGCGGACCAATGTATTGTTTCAATGATGTAAGTGTTTGCCTTTCGGGATGTGACAGATTGTTTTCTACGATATCCTTGCGTGATCTCAGTTCGATGGAGTTACATTGGTCTATTTGTTCAGGTTTAGAAACTGCGTGGTTAGCGGCGATTGTGTTAGCCATGACAAATTCCCTAAGAGATTGGGTCGACGAACGTCATAATGGCTGTGACCGATCAGACAATATGCGGCTCTGTAATGTTACGTACGGAGGCCGGAACAAGTGATGTATATCACAATTCATGTTGCGTGGATGTATTATACTTGTATTCAATGCCCTTTTTTCGTTTCCTATTCCTATGTTTTCAAGTTTTATTATTACCCCCTCCCCAGTCTTACTTTCATGTCTTCCAGCGGAGTTGCATGGGCGAACTCTTCCTTGAGGATGATCTTCCTGCTGTGTAGGTTAGGCTGTGATACATTGTCTTAAAACATGTCATAATGTCGCTATTGGTGGAACATTGTTAAGTGATAGGTAAGTCACTTGGTGTCGATATATGTAGATCACTGTTCAGTGATAGGTAAGCCACTTGTTGTCGATATAATTATGTAGATCACTGTTCAGTGATGGGTAAGCCACTTGGTGTCGATATATGTAGATCACTGTTCAGTGATAGGTAAGCCACTTGGTGTCGATATAATTATGTAGATCACTGTTCAGTGATGGGTAAGCCACTTGGTGTCGATATATGTAGATCACTGTTCAGTGATAGGTAAGCCACTTGGTGTCGATATAATTATGTAGATCACTGTTCAGTGATAGGTAAGCCACTTGGTGTCGATATATGTAGATCACTGTTCAGTGATAGGTAAGCCACTTGGTGTCGATATATGTAGATCACTGTTCAGTGATAGGTAAGCCACTTGGTGTCGATATATGTAGATCACTGTTCAGTGATAGGTAAGCCACTTGGTGTCGATATATGTAGATCACTGTTCAGTGATAGGTAAGCCACTTGGTGTCGATATATGTGGATCACTGTTCAGTGATAGGTAAGCCACTTGGTGTCGATATATGTAGATCACTGTTCAGTGATAGGTAAGCCACTTGGTGTCGATATAATTATGTAGATCACTGTTCAGTGATAGGTAAGCCACTTGGTGTCGATATAATTATGTAGATCACTGTTCAGTGATAGGTAAGCCACTTGGTGTCGATATAATTATGTTGATCACTGTTCAGTGATAGGTAAGCCACTTGGTGTCGATATAATTATGTAGATCACTGTTCAGTGATAGGTAAGCCACTTGGTGTCGATACATGTAGATCACTGTTCAGTGATAGGTAAGCCACTTGGTGTCGATATATGTGGATCCTTGTTCAGTGATAGGTAAGCCACTTGGTGTCGATATATGTAGATCACTGTTCAGTGATAGGTAAGCCACTTGGTGTCGATATAATTATGTAGATCACTGTTCAGTGATAGGTAAGCCACTTGGTGTCGATATATGTAGACCACTGTTCATTGATAGGTAAGCCACTTGGTGTCGATATATGTAGATCACTGTTCAGTGATAGGTAAGCCACTTGGTGTCGATATATGTAAATCACTGTTCAGTTATAGGTAAGCCACTTGGTGTCGATATATGTAGATCACTGTTCAGTGATAGGTAAGCCACTTGGTGTCGATATAATTATGTTGATCACTGTTCAGTGATAGGTAAGCCACTTGGTGTCGATATATGTAGATCACTGTTCAGTGATAGGTAAGCCACTTGGTGTCGATATATGTAGATCACTGTTCAGTGATAGGTAAGCCACTTGGTGTCGATATATGTAGATCACTGTTCAGTGATAGGTAATTACGACATTTTGGTGTCGATATATGTGGATCACTGTTCAGTGATAGGTAATTACGACATTTTGTTGTCGATATATGTAGATCACTGTTCAGTGATAGGTAATTACGACATTTTGGTGTCGATATATGTAGATCACTGTTCAATGATAGGTAATTAAGACATTTTGGTGTCGATATATGTGGATCACTGTTCAGTGGTAGGTAATTAAGACATTTTGGTGGCGATATATGTAGATCACTGTTCAGTGATAGGTAATTAAGACATTTTGGTGGCGATATATGTGGATCACTGTTCAGTGATAGGTAATTAAGACATTTTGGTGGCGATATATGTAGATCACTGTTCAGTGATAGGTAATTAAGACATTTTGGTGGCGATATATGTAGATCACTGTTCAGTGGTAGGTACTTAAGACATTTTGGTGGCGATATATGTAGATCACTGTTCAGTGATAGGTAATTAAGACATTTTGGTGGCGATATATGTAGATCACTGTTCAGTGGTAGGTAATTAAGACATTTTGGTGGCGATATATGTAGATCACTGTTCAGTGATAGGTAATTAAGACATTTTGGTGGCGATATATGTGGATCACTGTTCAGTGGTAGGTAAGCCACTTGGTGTTGATATATGTAGTTCATTGTTCAGTGATAGGTTAGGCATTTTGATGTCGTTATAAACATATCTGTCGCACAGTTTTTGGTAAACTTAATATTTACTTAAACACCATACTCGGGTATGTACCACCAGCACCAGGAGATGTCAATCCAGTTTAACAGGTACATATCTGATTGCAACCATCTTGGCTTTGGCATCTGAAAGCATCATTCCATGACAAGGGAATTTGGCAATTATAATACCTGGGTTTCGGAAGCTCTATGATGCTGGACGGCACAATCTCTCCGGAGCGGCCCTCTCTAAAGCAACAACCTTTCTTTTTTCAAGTAGTAGATATTTACAGTAAAACCTGACTCAAAGACCACTTTAATAATAAGACCACCCCAATATTAAGAACAAAAGTTTAAGTCCATTTTCACTGCTTTGCTCTTTATTTAACCTCAATATTCAGACCATCTCAATAAAAAATACCAGTTTTCGAGGGTCCCAATGGGGGTCGTATTATCAAGGTTGGACTGTACTATCAAATGTACTCCTCTAGATCAAACACTACAACAGCAACCATAGTGCGTGTCTCATTGAAGGTGCTGTCTGATGATGTCTGTATGTCATGGTGTAGAAAAATGTGTTTATGTGTCTACAATGCATAACATTGTACTGTTCATGTTGTTTAAGTACATTTGCGGAACTGGAGGAGAATATTATGTTATGAATCCAAATATTTTATAATAGGTTTGACAGGAGAGTTTAATAACATATGGAAATATAGAAGATTGCGAAGTTTTGGATAATTGGCATTCAGTTGTCATAATTGGTTTGCATGTTCAGCTTTGTCACATTTATGGGAGGTGGCAGTGTTGTTGATTAGATCTCGGCCGCTCAATCCGGAAGTTGCAGATGCAATCCTCCCAAAGTCCACAACAACGCCTTCCCATTGTTTCCAGGAAACTTACTCGAGAGAGATAATATTCAAAAAGCAAACAAATGCTTCCATCTCAAACAAACGTTCATAAATTGGTAACTTTTTATTACCCGATTGTTAGAATGTATTGATAAGCTATTATTTACCAATTACAGCTGTTATACGCACTGTTTTACAGTAATAGTTGCATATTCAACACTTATTGACCTGTTACTGGACATTTGACTTTCAATGTAATGATGCTGCTGATCCGTTGTAGTGCACCTGTCAAGCATTCCGCTAATTTATCATTTTTTTAATTTTCGAAGACATATCTCATGAAAACTAAATCACAGCTTCAAAACTTGCATGTGACATTGACCGATCGCTGCTTAATGACCGGCTAATATACGAGTACATATAGAAGTTTCTATTTGAATTCGTTGCTATAGCAACATCTCTAATGCATTCATTTTGTCCTGAAAATGACAATATGTATGCGGCTGATACATTGTTGTGGGGCCCAGGAGAATTGTGGTTACTGATGAATCGTGCTTACAAATACGGTCACACAATGATGTTCATTTGAATGTCTCCATAGCAATCAGCTGTCAGCAAATTTTGATTGATGTTTGTAGATTTGTTATTTGAAGTACAATCGAGCCTTTCTAAAACGATCACGTTCCTACAACGGCTGTAAGATTGGAGTGGACTTTTGTTGGAGGGTTAGCGCTATTGGATGTACAATGGGACCTTTGTACAGCGGCCAGTAAATAGCGACGATGCATCTCCATGGCTTTTGGGACATGATGTTCTTCGATATACAATGATACCTGTTTACAATGACTGTTGTTTAGAGGTATGTTATAGATATGCTATGGAACCTCACTACAACGCCCATGAAACGGTTGCAATGACTGCTGTTTGAAGTTTGATAGTAATGGCTGTATACCAGAACCTCTTTACAAAAGTCACATAAATCAGCGATGGAGTTTGGCTTCCGTAAGAAGGTTTGTAAAAAATCCATTACGAAAATCCTGCCTACATCGGCCTCAACTAGACATCGCCAACTTTTACTCCACTGTTTGAAGGCTTGATATGATGTTCAATCGAAACAATTTACAACGGCCACGTAAGAAGAACAGAAATGAAGTTTAGCTGTTATACAAATAATGAGGAAGTCAGAAATCAAAGTTCAGGGCGTCTTTGTAAAATAGATCATGCCGTTCTCTGTCTGGAAATCATTTGTCAATAAACGTCAGAAAAGCAACGAAATAATTATATTAGATGCCAAAAACCAGTCAAGGAGCATACAGACTGTGGAGCGATTGACGTAATTGTTTGGAATTTCATTCTATTACGATTCAATTTGTGCTGTACAAGAAAATGCGAGCACATGTGAGAGTGTAACAGTGTGAACATCTTGAGGCAATTCAATTAAACCACTTAGGCAGAAATTAAAGTGATAAACAAAAAAGTTCGCAACTTTACAGTTTCCTTGACACAAGTATAACCTACTATCTCTACGTTGGGATATTCCGTTGATATCCTTAGTTGAGAGTAGAAGGTACCGGAATGGTCGTAGGTAATATTTTGTATCGTAGAATTCACAATTCACGATAAACAACAAGTCCACTGGGAATGCACACCTTTATTCTATTGTAACAAAGTTTCTGATAAATTCACTTAAGTCCAGTGATGATCTTATAGTTAACTTTGCTAGCAATTGTTTACAAATATATTAATAATTTCCAAGCTTAAAACAGTCTAAGATGGTAATATGACTGTAGCCTTTGAGCTCCCAAACCAACTCCGATTATTCCTTCGTGCGCTGCTATTATCAGTATCTTTCTTACTGTATTTCGGACAATACTGACCAATCCCGAAAGCCATAACCTTATTTGCCAACCACGTCACTCACTAATTAACTGACGTGATGCGTAATTCTACCCTGTTTCTAACGGATAACCAAATGTGTCCTGACTCAGGGAAAAGATCATGTATTTGCGTTGAATTAACCTCAGGCGTACCAAGTAAATTCCTATCTACACCTGTATATATTCCCAGCCAATGTACTTATTAACTTTGTGAAAGGTTAATAGCCTGGCTACACCAGTATCAAAATATGTACATGTCAGGGGGTAGCCAGCGTAATAAGAATATGCAGACACAAACTAGACGTATTGTCTGATTTTGACATGATTGCTTAAAGCGGATAACATTGATTTCGTAATTGATGTCTGAAATACCAGGCCATTCCTTGCGCCTCTGTTCCCTTACGTATGTACCCTTAACCTCCTCAAGTGCCTTATGTTTTAAGGATTGTTGTTTTCCCGGAGGTCTGTGAGGGGAGGCACTGTCTTATGCAACTTATCCTCTCTCTTTGAATATAGTCTTTACAAATTTGATAAGGAATGGCATCTTTGCCCAGGATTATTTTCATTTATCTCAATTCGACATGCATTGTATTTTGCAAGAAATAAGACATTAAGTCTTCAAAGACACTGAGCTGTTACTAGATAAATATATAGCCATCGGTCAGGGAATAGAAAAAATCATGCAGCTTTAAACATTAACAATGTCGCTGAAAATGACATGCAGGCCTTGATCATTGTGACAAACCAGTATCAAAGGTACTGCATGTAATTAATGTATAACTATGTACCTTACAGTGTCTGGCATCATTGGGGCTGGGTGGTGACACATTCAGGGTATTTGCACAAATTTCAAAATTCGTTATCCAAATCTCCCCCATTGAACAGGAGATTTTTTCAAAATAGCCTACGACAATTTCCGTCAGAATCCTGCATGCCGGGAACCATCTGCTGTCTAAACTCTTGTATATGCCTGCCTCCTCCCTCACGCTTAAACCACAGGAGATAGTCACGCGTTATCTCCATTTATCTAGTACGTACTATATAGACGTATACTATAGAAGGGATAAAGGGAGAGAACACAGGAAGGAATAAAGGGAGATAACTCATGGTGAAACAAAACATTGCTGAGTGCTCTATGATTGGATATTTTATGTTTTTCTGTTGCCCTTTTGCTGAGTGCGTTCACCTTGTGCTTAATGGGTGGTTATACGATTTGCATGTGGCATTTCATTCACGACTTCACCATTCGTTTTTAGAGAAGTGTTATGAACAATAATGCCTGCATTAGATTTTTGTTTCGAATCAAAAAACGAATGTACTTTTACTGACTACACATAAATGCAACATTTTGGCCACATCGCTTCATTTCAGATTTTTCTGCGTTTTGAAGTCGTGAAATTTTTCAGTAATCAGTGATCAGTGATCCGATCAGTCTCCTCATACAATGATCACCAGTATTGGTCATCGCGTACAAGCAATTGTGTGACTGAGACGGAAATCTGTTAACAATTGTATTGCATTTACAGAATGATTGTCAAATGTTATAAAAAACATTAATTCTAGATATAATATTATGCGATTTTACGGTACATTGATGTTTATCACGCGGGATGAGGAAGAATACATCAGATTTATTGAAATTCGGTGTAAATATATGTACATGTATATTAAGACACATTTATTTCCTTAGAAAAGTCCTTCACATGATCACACTGTCATACAAATCTGAGAGTTTGCCGTTGGAAAGTTTGCTGTAGAGACATTCAACATACAAGACGTTCTTGGAATATCGACAAAGAAAGGTTAAACTCTTACAGGAAACGCCACATACACAAGACAATGCCTCCCCACACAGACCACAGGGAAGCACACGCCTACGAAACATGAGGGATTTAGGAGGTATAAGGGCAAATATCTATGGGAATTAGAAAACAAGAAATTGTCAGACTGACTATCAAAAGCAATTATGGAGAATTTAATGGGACAACCAGGGGAGAAGGGAAGTCTACTGGCACTAATCAGAATAATAGACTGCGACTCAGAAGTTTAAAAACAAAACATTTCACTGTTATAGAGACTAAACATTGGGATATGTCCATTAAATGTAAATTGACAAATCAGCACGTTACATGCGTTTCATTTGACAAGGGAACTTGGAGAAAAAGGATGGTGTGTTTAGCTATATAACTCAACATTGCTCAATGTCTACGAAAAGGAAATTAAAATAAATCTTTGCTGTGATATATTGATACAAGCAGACTGTATTTATTCTAAAAAACCCTATACATACCCACTAAATGTTGCATTGATTCATCCAAAATTTGTATATAATCATGTATGTAATTAACCCCTTATCATTGGGAGACTCTACTACTTCTGCGTTGCAAGCACCAATCCGAGGTCAATATGTACAAATAGTTCATGGATGTACGGACATATCAACTGGCCAATAAGAATGGCGGTTAATCGAGCAAACTTGAACATTTATTTCCGTGATTATATATACGTCTATCTGCCAATATTGTCTGAACCATATAATCAAGATAAATCTCCGTATATTTGTCTTCGTACTTTGGTCTCGTGGCATGTAATAGTGCAGACTTCTTGTTTTCGTAGTCCCGCAGCGAATGTTTGTATTTTGTTATTTGTTTGTTATTTTGACATTGGTTATCTACACTGGAAATCACATCTAAATTAGCACCGTTCAGTTTTTTTTAAATTGTCTATTATTTACTTTGGCCAGGCTTTGCAATCAGGAATAAAAACAAACAAAATGGCCATTCTGGCTGCCAGTTCAGAACGACTCAGTTTAAGTTGTTTTTTTTTTGCAGAGGGGACAAACCCCTCCTTGAATAAAACTCACATTGGTTGAAATGTAAACATGCTAAAGTAGTATGTATTCAATTAATATATACGAGTACATTGTAGTATCCTCTTAACAAACACACTGGCCTACAAGCAGTGTATAATTGAATTGACCCTTCCTCAGATATTTGATTGACATGCCGATTGGCCAATCAGATAACGGGAGTTCGACACACCCCAGCAGATCGCTTACCTTAGACAAACCTTAGACAAACAAGAAGAGATTACCGCGCGATAAAAAATAAGGTTTAATAGATTTATGATGATGATAGCACTGTGATTATATTATATTATGTTAATATGTGACAATGGTGAAAAGATACAGCTACGGATTGTGTTATTCGGACAGCAGATATCCGGAGAGACTAGAAAAAATGAAATATTTATTTATATCAGCTTTACTGGGAGGGGGCAGACATTAGATATTTATGAAAAGTATAGCCCTAGAAGATGAAGAAACACAATGTAACAACTTGAAATATGTTTGTTTTACATACATATGCAAGCAACAACATACTGTTAAACAATTTACACTGATTAGCTAAATTCTTGCTTAATTATATCATTCGAATCAATAGTTAGAAAGCGGTGAAGGTTTATTTCGCCAAACTATCCTTCTCATCTTCTGGTTTTAATAAGTTGCAATTTATATAAATGTCTGATATGATCAATACATCTGCGTGTTGAATGAACATTATATTATGTTGATAAACTATGATATTTGACTTTTACCAGCATTTAGGTAAGTATTTGATATATGATCAATATATCTGCGTGTTGAATGAATATTATATTATGTTGATTAACTATACTATTTGACTTTTCCAGCATTTAGGTAAGTATTTGATATTTATGCTTAGGATTGACATTACTTTATAAATAAGTTATAACGGCCTTAAGTAGCATCTTGTTTCCGTTTGGTAATGATATGTGTTTGCCCTCCAGGACATTTTCGTGTGAGGTTTGTACCACCAGTAAAACTCGTGGGAAAGTTTTGCCTGCCCTAGCAAAAAGTGACGGGAGGAGTTTTGTCCGGCTCCCACACCAATCTCCTTGTTGAAAAGTCCTACTGACGTACAATTATGTACTGCTGACAAATAATTCCGCAGCGATGTTCAATTTTCTGTAAGTACTCAAATAATATGAGTGGTTCAGTGGTAAAGCCTTCACTTCGGGTGCGGAAGATCGCGGATTCGAACTCCGGTGGCGACGTGCAAATACCGTAAAACATGGAACTGGTAATCTTTCTTACCTACGATCGATCTTTCAAGAGAAGAACCAAGTCTGGTTTATCCGGTGTGACGTTAATGTGACTGTGTATGGTATCATGTCACATGCTCATCGGGCGTGTTAGAACAGAGTGACAACAATACCTGTCAGTTGCAAGTAGACACTTATTCCGTATACATAACTAAATATTTGCTGGGGAACATTTAACCTAGCACACACGGTACTATGGCTCTCCGTAACTTTATGTATTGCGTTTCAGTCGATGTTATTAAAATGTCAGTATACCTAACAGTTGAGGTTTATCAACTCATCTTCACTGTCAGATACTGTTACATGTTTTGCCTGGTGAAATTGATCGTTGGTAACACGTGGGGCACTTGATTACTCCGTGTTGTAAATCGTGAACAGTAGTATAGGCGCCGGTTTGGTTGTAAACAAACGGGCACCATTTCGTTGACCTAGTTACTATTTATAGTAACTCATTTGCATATTAGCCATGTGTGTGTACTATGAGTTAATCCGTTTACAATGTATGACCTGTATCAACAATAGTCTATGGAAATGTTAATCCGTTGATCTAGATAACCACCGGATGCGTGAACAATAACCAATCTATGTTTAGACATTTATGAATAGAAGTATTGATTCAAGACCGGATGCTTGAACAATAGCATATTGACATGTGTACAGAACAAGTCGTTTTGCCTCTTTGTCATGATGTAAAATGTGATTAGTGTGACACAGTGCATCTTTATCTGCTCATGATACAGCAAGTCATTTCATTCTCACCAAGGAACATCCAGAACGTTGGAGAATTGGGAAGGACAACAGACAAGTTGTTATGAATATTCATATTCGTTTAGTTTTATTGAAAAACTGAACAAAAGTTATTGCGCACAGACAACACCTGAACATGTCTAAGCACTAACAAAATGTTTATATAGTAACTACACGCGCGCACCTACGCAATAACGCCCCAACTGGATCCCCAAACATCGGAGCCCCAAGCTCTATTACTTGAGACCACGTGGTTTTAGAGATGACGTCACGTTTGCACTGAAAAAGCCATCCACTTCCGGTTGAACGCACTCAATCGACAGAGCTTTAAACAAGGCTTGGAAGGAACCCAAACTAGATAGCATTCGGATATGAGCTACCGGAATAATGACAGTTTAAAGTTTGAGTGCCAGAATGAATTAAAGTTAGAGTAAGCTGTTTTACAAGGGACAACACACTTTAAGACATTTATCATGATAATAGAGTGGTTGTCTCCCTTGCGTTAGAAATTGATAGATCGGTCAATTAGAAACATTATCAATTGGTTGGCCATGAAAAGGGCCTTTTTTGGGGTGGTGAGTGTTTTATACTGGATATGCAGTTTTTATTTCTACATTAGAAAGCTGGATTTTATCTAGTTCCTTGTATGTTTTTTTCTATTATTAATGTTCTCCATGAACATTGTCTATGCAATTTTTAATTTCGCCGCTCGCTTTCAATGGTTTCCAGGACGAGTTTTTCAACAGATTATATTGTTAACTGGTGAATCGTCAAAAACATTTTCAGCGTTTAACAGATGGTTTCTGATGTAGTGAGACAAATGTAAGCTTTCCTTGAAATATCTATATCTGACAGTCATTTTTGGTATTCAGAAAACACCTCTGCGTTCCATTTTACAAAACTGAAACATGTGTAAGATTTACAGTTTCTCTAATATAGTGAAATTATTAAATTAAATCGGTTGGTATAGTATTTATCAATACTTTTGTCAACATTGACCAGCTCTCTTTCAGACCTTTGTTAATAAGTATCTGAATATATGATATCATCTCCTAGATAACTATCTAAATATATGATATCATCTCCTAGATAAGTATCTAAATATATGATATCATCTCCTAGATAAGTATCTAAATATATGATATCATCTCCTAGATAAGTATCTGAATATATGATATCATCTCCTAGATAAGTATCTAAATATATGATATCATCTCCTAGATAAGTATCTGAATATATGATATCATCTCCTAAGTAAGTATCTAAATATATGATATCATCTCCTAGATAAGTATCTAAATATATGATATCATCTCCTAGATAAGTATCTAAATATATGATATCATCTCCTAGATAAGTATCTGAATATATGATATCATCTCCTAAGTAAGTATCTAAATATATGATATCATCTCCTTGATAAGTATCTAAATATATACTATCATCTCCTAAGTAAGTATCTGAATATATGATATCATCTCCTAGATAAGTATCTAAATATATGATATCATCTCCTAGATAAGTATCTAAATATATGATATCATCTCCTAAGTAAGTATCTGAATATATGATATCATCTCCTAAGTAAGTATCTAAATAAATGGTATCATCTCCTTGATAAGAATCTAAATATATGATATCATCTCCTAAGTAAGTATCTAAATAAATGGTATCATCTCCTTGATAAGAATCTAAATATATGATATCATCTCCTAGATAAGTATCTAAATATATAATATCATCTCCTAGATAAGTATCTAAATATATGATATCATCTCCTAAGTAAGTATCTAAATATATGATATCATCTCCTTGATAAGAATCTAAATATATGATATCATCTCCTAAGTTAGTATCTAAATAAATGGAATCATCTCCTTGATAAGTATCTAAATATATGATATCATCTCCTAAGTAAGTATCTAAATATATGATATCATCTCCTTGATAAGTATCTAAATATATGATATCATCTCCTAAGTAAGTATCTAAATATATGATATCATCTCCTAAGTAAGTATCTAAATAAATGGTATCATCTCCTTGATAATAATATAAATATATGATATCATCTCCTAAGTAAGTATCTAAATAAATGTTATCATTTCCTAAGTAAGTATCTGAATATATGATATCATCTCCTAGATAAGTATCTAAATATATGATATCATCTCCTAAGTAAGTATCTAAATAAATGGTATCATCTCCTAAGTAAGTATCTGAATATATGATATCATCTCCTAGATAAGTATCTAAATATATGATATCATCTCCTAAGTAAGTATCTAAATATATGATATCATCTCCTTGATAAGTATCTAAATATATGATATCATCTCCTAGATAAGTATCTGAATATATGATATCATCTCCTTGATAAGTATCTAAATATATGATATCATCTCCTAAGTAAGTATCTGAATATATGATATCATCTCCTAGATAAGTATCTAAATAAATGGTATCATCTCCTAAGTAAGTATCTGAATATATGATATCATCTCCTAGATAAGTATCTAAATATATGATATCATCTCCTAAGTAAGTATCTAAATAAATGGTATCATCTCCTAAGTAAGTATCTGAATATATGATATCATCTCCTAGATAAGTATCTAAATATATGATATCATCTCCTAGATAAGTATCTAAATATATGATATCATCTCCTAAGTAAGTATCTAAATAAATGGTATCATCTCCTTGATAAGAATCTAAATATATGATATCATCTCCTAGATAAGTATCTAAATATATAATATCATCTCCTAGATAAGTATCTGAATATATGATATCATCTCCTAGATAAGTATCTAAATATATGATATCATCTCCTTGATAAGAATCTAAATATATGATATCATCTCCTTAGTAAGTATCTAAATAAATGGAATCATCTCCTATGTAAGTATCTGAATATATGATATCATCTCCTAGATAAGTATCTAAATATATGATATCATCTCCTAGATAAGTATCTGAATATATGATATCATCTCCTAGATAAGTATATGAATATATGATATCATCTCCTAATTAAGTATCTGAATATATGATATCATCTCCTAGATAAGTATCTGAATATATGATATCATCTCCTAGATAAGTATCTGAATATATGATATCATCTCCTAGATAAGTATCTGAATATATGATATCATCTCCTAGATAAGTATCTGAATATATGATATCATCTCCTAGATAAGTATCTGAATATATGATATCATCTCCTAATTAAGTATCTGAATATATGATATCATCTCCTAATTAAGTATCTGAATATATGATATCATCTCCTAGATAAGTATCTGAATATATGATATCATCTCCTAGATAAGTATCTGAATATATGATATCAACTCCTAATTAAGTATCTGAATATATGATATCATCTCCTAGACAAGTATCTGAATATATGATATCATCTCCTAGATAAGTATCTGAATATATGATATCATCTCCTGTTCATCTGTTAATTTTACAGTACTTCGATATTTTGATATCCATTACTATTCAGTGTAGTGCAGTAAACTCCCTGAAAACAGGACTCTCTGAAAACAGGAATCCTTAGAAAATCGGACTTTTCATCATTTCTTGACAAGGTCTGATTTTCAGGGAGTTTTCTGTATATTACTGTCACATTGTAAGTGTTTCTGTTTGAAGGACAACAAGACAATAAGAGTTTGGTAATATTTATAATTGAACCACAAATAATACCAACAGATGGTATATGTATTATGTATTCAAATTTCAATGTCTACACCTAGGATCTAGAGAATACATTTGATCCACCAATAGGTCCACCTCATATCTTGACATTACACACTATGTACTTGTAGACTCGATCCCTAAAATAGACATACACGTACACGTGAAGATTAGTATTCAATGCAAAACACGTGTTATAAAACAATTTGTCCATACATGTAAAACAACATTTTGAATTCACTGAATTCATTTAGTTAAACTGAAAAATCTTGTGAGGACAGTGTTATATAGACTTATAGGTGAGAGGCATTGCATTATGTGAACTTTGAAACTAGTAGATTGTGCATATTTATATGTGAGAGTAGTGGATTGTCAGTATTACTTATATGTGAGAGTAGTGGATTGCCAGTACTTATATGTGAGAGTAGTGGATTGTCAGTACTTATATGTGAGAGTAGTGGATTGTCAGTACTTATATGTGAGAGTAGTGGATTGTCAGTACTTATATGTAAGAGTAGTGAATTGTCAGTACTACTTATATGTGAGAGTAGTGGATTGCCAGTACTTATATGTGAGAGTAGTGGATTGTCAGTACTTATATGTGCGAGTAGAGGATTGTCAGTACTTATATGTGAGAGTAGTGGATTGTCAGTACTTATATGTGAGAGTAGTGGATTGTCAGTACTTATATGTGAGAGTAGTGGATTGTCAGTACTTATATGTGAGAGTAGTGGATTGTCAGTACTTATATGTGAGATTAGTGGATTGCCAGTACTTATATGTGAGAGTAGTGGATTGTCAGTACTTATATGTGAAAGTAGTGGATTGCCAGTACTTATATGTGAGAGTAGTGGATTGTCAGTACTATTTATATGTGAGAGTAGTGGATTGTCAGTACTAGTTTTTTAAAGTAGTGGATTGTTGGTACACACAGAAATAAACTAATGGTCCATAGTGATATAGATGGAAAGAGCATTAAAAATATACTGATTGTCAGTACTTATATGTGAGAGTAGTGGATTGTCAGTACTTATATGTGAAAGTAGTGGATTGTCAGTACTACTTATATGTGAGAGTAGTGGATTGCCAGTACTTATATGTGAGAGTAGTGGATTGTCAGTACTTATATGTAAGGAGTGGATTGTCAGTACTTATATGTGAGAGTAGTGGATTGTCAGTACTTATATGTGAGAGTAGTGGATTGTCAGTACTTATATGTGAGAGTAGTGGATTGTCAGTACTTATATGTGAGAGTAGTGGATTGTCAGTACTTATATGTGAGAGTAGTGAATTGTCAGTACTTATATGTGAGAGTAGTGGATTACCAGTACTTATATGTGAGAGTAGTGGATTGTCAGTACTTATATGTGAGAGTAGTGGATTGTCAGTACTTATATGTGAGAGTAGTGGATTGTCAGTACTTATATGTGAGAGTAGAGGATTGTCAGTACTTATATGTGAGAGTAGTGGATTGTCAGTATTTATATGTGAGAGTAGTGGATTGTCAGTACTTATATGTGAGAGTAGTGGATTGTCAGTACTTATATGTGAGAGTAGTGGATTGTCAGTACTTATATGTGAGAGTAGTGGATTGTCAGTACTTATATGTGAGAGTAGAGGATTGTCAGTACTACTTATATGTGAGAGTAGTGGATTGTCAGTACTATTTATATGTGAGAGTAGTGGATTGTCAGTACTAATTTTTTAGAGTAGTGGATTGTCAGTACTTATATGTGAGAGTAGTGGGTTGTCAGTACTAGTTTTTTAGAGTAGTGGATTGTCAGTACTATTTATATGTGAGAGTAGTGGATTGTCAGTACTAGTTTTTAGAGTAGTGGATTGTCAGTACTACTTATATGTGAGAGTAGTGGATTGTCAGTACTAGTTTTTAGAGTAGTGGATTGTCAGTACTATTTATATGTGAGAGTAGTGGATTGTCAGTACTAGTTTTTAGAGTAGTGGATTGTCAGTACTATTTATATGTGAGAGTAGTGGATTGTCAGTACTAGTTTTTTAGAGTAGTGGATTGTTGGTACACACAGAAATAAACTAATGGTCCATAGTGATATAGATGGAAAGAGCATTAAAAATATACTGATTTTCAAACTTTGTGAACGAACTTTTTTAGCACCCTGTATATGAATACAATGACTAAATATTCATGGCTTAATAATATATCTACAGTGTTTCAAAGTTACTTTATGTATCAGTGTTTATTATTTATTTTTATGTTTGTTATTGTTAGTAATAACTTACCATTTATGTGTGAGTTCATGCCAATAGGTGTTAAGATATAACACTAGAATAAATACACTAAGCACCATTAAATGCAGCATTTTGATTTAGGCATTATTTTGTACCATCTGTCTAAAGCGCTAAAAACACTGTTGCCTTTGTGGCAAGTACTGTCCATAATGTATGAAATTCAAGACCCAGTATTCTTCATTACATCATTTATTACTTTAAGGAAATTATAGAAGTGAAATAAAATATATCATTCTTTTGATAGATCACTTTATGTACACATTTTTATGTTTTGTTTTTAAAAGTGTTACATCACAGCAATAGAGTGACTAAAGTTACATATATATAGTGACATGAGCACCTCCATGACACTACCTCCAGTATTAGTGACGTCGGTTATCATGTTGAGTACTTCCATGTTAAAGTTATGAAATCACAAACTAAGTTTTTTTTATTTTTGGAAGCTTAATTGTGTTTTGAGAATTAAACAAATGAGGAAATATATAGGTTTTATATGGTGAGTTTAATAAATTCAATAAAATATTACCACTCACTCATACAGTATCCACTATATATTTCATCATTCGTTGAATTCTATAAATCACAATTAAGCTTCCAAAAACAAAAATGTAAGATTCTATTTATGACATAACAGCAGAGACGGCTGATTATCTCAAAAACATAACTTCCATAAACTTAACCACCTTATATGCAATGAAGGTATGAATTGTGTAATTCGTTTTTTTTATAAATAAAAGCTGACACATAAAAAAGTAGCTCTGCCATTGTTCATGTTTTATGTTCAGCAACAAGATATGACGGTTCAAATAATTATATCACATATCATATTCAAATTAACTTTACATTCATTTCAAAAATAAAGGTCATACTCATAAATATTTAACAACGTCAACATCATTTGATCGCATCTACGTCACGCTTGTTTTGTTGTGACGTCACACGCACGTAGGTTGTTATTTCACTAGTGAAATATCGAAAGTAATACATGGGTGTTATTACCACTCTACATCGTGTGTTATGTTATAATTATAAGTATTGCATGATTCGTTTTCTTTCCATATGAAGACCAGAATATTTGTTTAAGAATTATGTTCATTCTGACGCGACGTACATCATCATTTTTGTAGCTTGCATCTTGTTCATAATATTGGAATTGATATAAAAATTAGACGTCTGATTTTAATACTTCGGTTTTAAATGAAAGTTGAAAAATATATCTGTTAGAAAATTTAAAAACCTGGAAATGGACATTTTGGTCACTAATACAGGTTTTGGCATGGGACAGCTCCTATAAGTTGATCAAGTTACAAATACTTACTCATAATAGTTACTATGGACTGAAAACACTCCTGTGATCACCTTTCCTGAGGGAACTGCGTAATTTTGGAAGCCGTCATAGGTATTTGTCCAGCCAGTAGAGGCACAATCTGATACACGAATATCTGAAATAAAACATATAAAAACATCTGCAAGAAAAGTTAACATAATATACCTTGCTGTATATCAGGGCCCATCTTCAATATACATCTTAAGTTGAACATTTATCTTATATCCTAAGATTTCCATTAAATTTAAGATTTTTCTTGCATTTCTTCCTTAGATTTCAAGAAAATTCTTGAGCGGTATTCACAAAGCATATTATCTTAAGATAATGATTTGTTTTCCTTAACTGTTAGGTACCTCTTTAACAGTCTTAACTTTAATCATAAATATAAGGAAAACGCTAGTATTTTCGAAATCTACAATTTGCTGCTTGCATTTCGTCAAAAAGATGTTTCAGCATATACGGTGGGTGTTATTTTATCGTTTTACGTATATTTCCATTGAGGCCCTAGTATAACATTTATTGATATCTGTCGTGGGCAACTATGCTTGCTCGATCTACCTGACAAACGCTGACGAGTTAAAGATCGATTTTGTGAACAAAATGCTTATTAGAGTGTAAATAATGAACGATGTTCAATAAATGTGAGTGAAATGGTGCGTCTTGTACAAACTGAAATGGCGATACAAGTAGTAACGTGTATTTTGAACTGTTATATTAATACGCGATGCAGGCATACAAGTTTTGATCGGAATAGACTTTCACTGTTTGAAGACGATCATTCAACGGCGACCAATGGACATATCATGTTTCAACTAAAACACGATCATTATGTAGTACTCAAGACCACAATTGACAGTCGATATGCGTGTCACAGGCACGCTGTTTCCCAGTTATAATCGGACATGATTGGTTTGAGTAGAATATAGCTGTGTTGAAACAGGAGCAGCCTACATAATTCATTGGTCCATGCAGCCATAGAAATTTCGAACACGACTAAGATTGTTTTACTTAAGAAAAATCTAAGGAAAGAAATATTTTAATTTATATATTGAATATAACTTAAAGATAAAATATTTTTATCATTGCGTAAGGAAAATAATATTTCTTAAGGAAAAACTTAAGAAATATCTTAAGATGTATATTTAAAACGGACCCAGGTGTACCATGCTGTTTGTCAGGTGTACCTTGTTGTACGTCAGATGTACCATGCTGTATGTCAGATGTACCTTGCTGTATGTCAGGTGTAATCTGTTGTACGTCATATGTACCATGCTGTATGTCAGGTGTACCTTGCTGTATGTCAGGTGTAACCTGTTGTACGTCAGATGTACCATGCTGTATGTCAGGTGTACCTTGCTGTATGTCAGGTGTAACCTGTTGTACGTCAGATGTACCATGCTGTATGTCAGATGTACCTTGCTGTATGTCAGGTGTAATCTGTTGTACGTCAGATGTACCATGCTGTATGTCAGATGTACCATGCTGTATGTCAGGTGTACCTTGCTGTATGTCAGGTGTAACCTGTTGTACGTCAGATGTACCATGCTGTATGTCAGGTGTACCTTGCTGTATGTCAGATATATATTGCTGTGTATCAGATGTACCTTGTTGTACGTCAGATGTACCATGCTGTATGTCAGATGTACCTTGCTGTATGTCAGGTGTAACCTGTTGTACGTCAGATGTACCATGCTGTATGTCAGGTGTACCTTGCTGTATGTCAGGTGTACCTTGTTGTACGTCAGATGTACCATGCTGTATGTCAGGTGTACCTTGCTGTATGTCAGGTGTAACCTGTTGTACGTCAGATGTACCATGCTGTATGTCAGATGTACCTTGCTGTATGTCAGATGTACCTTGCTGTATGTCAGGTGTACCTTGCTGTATGTCAGGTGTAACCTGTTGTACGTCAGATGTACCATGCTGTATGTCAGATGTACCTTGCTGTATGGCAGATGTACCTTGCTGTATGGCAGATGTACCATGCTGTATGTCAGATGTACCTTGCTGTATGTCAGATGTACCTTGCTGTATGGCAGATGTACCATGCTGTATGTCAGATGTACCTAGCTGTATGTCAGATGTACCTTGCTGTATGGCAGATGTACCTTGCTGTATGTCAGGTGTACCTTGCTGTATGTCAGGTGTAACCTGTTGTACGTCAGATGTACCATGCTGTATGTCAGATGTACCTTGCTGTATGGCAGATGTACCATGCTGTATGTCAGGTGTACCTTGCTGTATGTCAGGTGTAACCTGTTGTACGTCAGATGTACCATGCTGTATGTCAGATGTACCTTGCTGTATGTCAGGTGTATGTCGCTGAATGTCAGATATATCTTGCTGTGTATTAGATGTACCTTGCTGTATGGCAGATGTACCTTGCTGTATGGCAGATGTACCTTGCTGTATGGCAGATGTACCATGCTGTATGTCAGATGTACCTTGCTGTATGGCAGATGTACCATGCTGTATGTCAGATGTACCATGCTGTATGTCAGGTGTACCTTGCTGTATGTCAGGTGTAACCTGTTGTACGTCAGATGTACCATGCTGTATGTCAGATGTACCTTGCTGTATGTCAGGTGTATCTCGCTGAATGTCAGATATATCTTGCTGTGTATCAGATGTACCTTGCTGTATGGCAGATGTACCTTGCTGTATGGCAGATGTACCTTGCTGTATGTCAGGTGTAACCTGTTGTACGTCAGATGTACCATGCTGTATGTCAGATGTACCTTGCTGTATGTCAGGTGTACCTTGCTGTATGTCAGGTGTAACCTGTTGTATGTCAGATGTACCTTGTTGTATGTCAGGTGTACCTTGCTGTATGTCAGATATATCTTGCTGTATGTCAGGTGTATCTCGCTGAATGTCAGATATATCTTGCTGTGTATTAGATGTACCTTGCTGTATATCAGGTGTACCTTGTAATGCCTTGCTGTATGTCACGTGAACATTGATGTATGTCAAGTGTACCTTGATGTATGGCAGATTTATCTTGCTGTATATCAGATGTACCTTGCTGTATACCAGGTTTACCTTGCTGCATGTCAGATGTACCATGCTGTATGTCAGGTGTACCTTCCTGTATGTAATGTGGTCCTTGCTGAATGTCAAATGTATCTTGCTGTATGTCAGGTGTACCTTGCTGAATGTCATATGTATATTGATGTATAGCAGGTGTACCTTGCTGTATATCAGGTGTACCTTGCTGTATGTCAGGTGTACCTTGCGGTATGTCAGGTGTACCCTGCTGTATGTCAGGTGTACCTTGCTGTATGTCAGGTGTACCTTGCTGTATGTCAGGTGTACCTTGCGGTATGTCAGGTGTACCTTGCTGTATGTCAGGTGTACCTTGCGGTATGTCAGGTGTACCTTGCTGTATGTCAGGTGTACCCTGCGGTATGTCAGGTGTACCTTGCGGTATGTCAGGTGTACCCTGCTGTATGTCAGGTGCACCTTGCTGTATGTCCGACAATATAAATTTCATTGACATTAAAATTGAATTGTGTGAAGGAAGGATTACATTGTTACATGGAATGTCACATGCACAAGACAATGCTTCCCCATACATATCACATGGAAACTTCAACATATAACACATAGGGGACCGAGGAGGTGTACGAGCAGACATCTACAGGAATGGCGCAAAAAGGAAATTATCTCGCTGTTAATCAAAATCAATTAAGGAGATATGAGGGGAAATTGGAATCCATCACAGCTAGATGTATACAAGCTGCCCAAGGACAGAAAAAGTTGAAATAACACAAACAAGATATCAGGCCAATGAATACGATGTTCAACATACTTGGGTATCTGCAGCAATTAAATTTCCAACGCCTGTCCTCGTAATGATTGTTATGAACACTCGCCATTCCAGCGATGAAGCCATTGTGTGCACATTCGAAAGTTTCTGGCTTATCGAAATCATTCACATAACGTGCTGTAATAGAATACATGTTGTATCTGAAATATTATATATATATAAGTACAGTCGGACCTCTGACCTTGTTCATTTCATTTTATCGGGCCCAAAATTTCATTTTGATTAAAATACATAGTTTCAAATAGCCCATTTCAATTTGACGCTCCTAAAAAGATACATCGAGACCCGATATTTATTTCGGATAGTACCAAGTACTAGAAGGTTGTCAAATAAACGTAAACGTCTGACTGTAATGTTACTGTGATTTGTGTATGTTTCTATCAAAATAAAAGCAGTATGGTCCGAAATATCAGTAAACAATGGATGTTACATTTTAAAATGTAAAATATCTACTGCAAGCATACAAGTGTAACCTTGTACCTTGTGTTGAGGGAGGGTAGCCTACTGGACACTTGACAATGGCTACTCAACATGGAAGTTGTTGGTTCGAACACAT
The DNA here is from genome assembly GCA_032209605.1 of Mactromeris polynyma. Taxonomy (NCBI): domain Eukaryota; kingdom Metazoa; phylum Mollusca; class Bivalvia; order Venerida; family Mactridae; genus Mactromeris; species Mactromeris polynyma. The sequence continues at coordinate 18,993,956 of JASFXZ010000011.1, forward strand.
CAGAGGTAAACCACATAGTAATTGTTTTTCAGGAAGCGCGTATTCTCCCTCGTCACAATCAAGCTAAGATAGTTTAATTAATTGAGTTATTTTGTATAGGGTAAACCTTTTCTTTAATTTGATAGAATTTCATGTATATTTTCTTATATATATTTACCTGTCCAAACGCAGGATTCTTGCTTCCCGGCAGTGTTCACGCTCAAAGCTGCGCATCCTATACCAAACCTTCGATCCTCATAATAGTCGCTATGAATACTTCTCAACCTGTTCACCGCCTATAAATGACAGAGAAAGTTTTAACATGAGCGGTAAGTACAAGCATAATACATGTATCAGTAATGTGCACATTTGTTACCGAAGTCATCATATTTCTGATTGACCGACAAATACAACTTTTAGAATGTTCACAAGCTTGTAACGTAGATTATAACCTATACAACAAAAAAGCAATCTGCTAGCCTAGCTAGAGGATGTGTAGAAATCTTCGAATTAAATGGAAAGAAAAACAGAAATACCATTTACCATTTTTACCATTAATTGTATTGATAGCAAATCGGCATATAAATACGCCTTTAGCCATTTACAAAGTTCTAAAAAAAGATGGCCTAGGCAAGCATAGTGACATACAATTCCAACATATTATTACATGTATTATATAAAAAAAAATAACAAGTATACATATGTCATTAATGAATATTCAATATCAAATGTAACAGGTAGCAATAATAGTTTTTACGAAGCAGCAATGTTTGACAGTTTCTCCTGTCTAAGTTTCATAGAATGATAAATGAAGTTGGCTGTGTTAACAAGTACTGTTCTGTTTTTAGAAGAGAGAATATCAGTAAATTTATGTAATGAGGCCCATGCTAAATTTTGTAAGTATTTAGATCTCAAATGCCTATATAAAGAACAACATAGTAACAAATGATACTCTGATTCTACAACGTTTTGAGAACATACTTTACATTTTCTGTCAGATCTATCTAAATTGTTAAACCTACCGTATTCTATTTCAAGATGATGTGCACTTAATCTAAATCTGGACATTTCATGTCTAATTTTTTCATTTGCTATTAAATCTATATATTGTTCATATTCGAAAACAGTTTTGAATTTTATGTAGTATTGCATTTTAGTTTGTGCACGTAATGTCTGCTGCCATGATTGGATATATTGATCTCTTAGTCGTTGTCTCAAGCTAGGTAAATAATTGATATTTATATCAAAATTATTCAGAATATATCCAAAACCTAAGCGTTCTACTTTGGATAGCACTAACTTAGCCCATGTCTGGTTATTTCTGTTGTGCATATTACATTGTTCGTTAAAAATACGAAACATCATTGAATATGGGGATTTCATGATTTTTAACCAATATTTCAAAGAACGTTCTAAACAAATAACAGATAATGGATAACGTCCTAGTTCTCCCAGAACCGCGGTGTTTGAGGTCTGGGAACGCACTCCTAAGATACCAACAGATGTCACAAACAATCTATTCAACCACAGGAGATTGTCACTAGATCTCTCATTTTATCCGAATAAGAGTTATCTCCCTCTATCCCTATTTGAGTTCTCTCCCTTCTATATTTACATACATATACACTATAGAAGGGATAAAGCGAGATAACTCAAAAAGGAATAAAGGGAGAGAACTCATGACAATATCCTGTGAAAACCCTCACAAACAAACTGCCACAGACACAAATATCAAGGACAACAAAATTACCACCGAACGATGGACGGACATGTCAGCAGTAAAATGGTACAAGGGGTTTTGATCGATTTGATGGGTACCCAACAAACATAGTTTACGACTGAAAGAATGTTGACACGTTGAACTCTGACCCAACAATAGAACATTTACGAACAAGTGTGCAAGATGTTTCTAACACAAAACCTTTCCTGCTCAATTGATTTTAAAGTCTGAACTTGACCATGCTGTGTCAGTGTATATAATGGAAACGCTATATATACTTATAGAAGAAGAACTATAACCCATCGGACTATAGTTTTCATGAGAGTTTAAATTTAAACCCCCAGTAGTTTTACTGACAGTTCCAAGGCTGTAATTCGCTTATTGGTTATTATTTCTTTTTGTGTTTTCAATGTATGTTATATTTCCCTTTCCCCTTTGCAATTCTTTCACTTTATATAGTGTTCATGTAAATTTCTGCCCAGTCTCGGCCTATTGTTGCCAGCGGTCTTGACTAGTCCAGTGATCCTTTCCATCCATTAATCCCCCGTCACTCTTGGTCCTCTTTTATTCTCCTAATTATTCCTTACGGTCTGCCAAACAATTCCTTGCGTCTCTGTTCCCTAACGTATATACCCTTTACTTTATCAAGTGCCTTATGTTTTATGGATTGTTGTTTTCCAGTAGGTCTGTGTTGGGAGGCACTGTCTTAGGTATGTGGCGTTCCCTATAGCAACTTATTCTCTACCTTTTAATACTAATGTGCAAATAAATTTAATGCTTGTAAAGGTAGCACCAGTCAGACACTAGAACTAAATAAAAAATACTCTGATACGCATAACTTCTCTCTGTTTTGAAGCGTCAACTGCAAAACACCATTAGTACAATTTAACCATTAACCAGATTGTGTAACAAACCAAAGGACATACAAACCATAAATGTCCGTGACAAAACTATACGAAATCAGACAATGAACTAGAACGTGTACACTTACCTGACCAGGAGGACACTTGAAATTTAGCCGTCCGTCATAGCCATTATGCCACGCGGCAGACGACATCCCCAACATGCACGTCATCAAAACAAACAAATACACCTATAAAGCATGGCACACAACATTAACGCCATTTTATAACACCAATTTGTTTTAAATTAACAAAACAGTTTGTTTTCACTGAGCAGTGATTACACAGTGACAACGTCGCCAACTACACAATAACATAACTAGCTAACTCACAACTAACACGGGTTTCACGGCACCAGAAAGACATACACACGAAATCCACGTGCGTTTTTACTTAACCAATTACACCATGAGTGTGATAATTAAGTCAATATTAACTCACAGTTAGCTATACAAGTACATGTATACCGATACAAAACAATGTATTCATTTATGATTTCATATTACAGTTAAACATGCGCTAGAATTGTCTTCGGCTGAAAACTATTGTATGCAAATACACATCACGGGAAGATAATAAAGGGTCGAATGCAAGATGGCTTCCTTTATGAAGTACGTGTAAATAAATTTTGTTTTACTTACGTTCATGATGTATGGCTTCTGTTCCCGTCCAGTAGGCACAAACTGTAAAAGTTGGGTCAAAGTATTTCAAAATAATCATCAGATAATATGCTGATCAACGAAACAAAGTTTTAAACAAATGGCTTTAGATCTAAGTAGATCGGATATTTTATTTGTTTTTCAATACAGGTGTACAGTGGTATAATACATGTTGCAGGACATCAACACTATACAAACACAATATTCTGTTGAGAGACTCTTATACGTGTTTGTTAGAGTTTCATGTGTCCACATGGGCGGCAAACCACTGCATCAACAGCTTCTAACAACCGAAGAGTAGACTAATAATAATAACCAGAGAAAGTTGATGCAACGCATCAAAGTCGCCGGGAAAATGTTTAGCAAAATAATTATTGTGAAATATTTTAAGGGAATATGAAGAAAAAATAAAACAAAAGTGACGTAATAACACAAACTGAATTTTGCAAATAGTGAGCACGCAATATTTTTGTGTAATGAAGCCATATCGTTATTAGTGAAAAGCTTATATACATGTAGAACGATTTTGTATACAATGAATTGGGCAGACATTCTTTAATTACAGGTCGATACCTAAAAATAATTGTTTATTGGTTGAAAATCTTAGAATCTACTGACAACAAATACGTGAAAATCGTTTACAAAATATTAAAACGTGATACTGAACTCATGCCTACCACTACAAATTGGGCAAGTAGGTTGCGGGATTTATTGTCGTCCTTAGGATTCTACGAAGTATGGTATTTTCAAGGTGTCGGAAATAAAACCAGATTTATACAATACAAAATACTTTAATTTGGTCATGGTTACATTTGTAACGACACACAATGTTATGACAGACAGATAACATATATGGGTAATCAAACAATTCAGTTATAAGTAAGCAATTTAAAAACAAAACAGAAATAGTTAGCTGAACATTTGCATGTGCTTAGGGGACAGCGATGTTTATTTATCCGTGAATGGTTTTAAAAAGTTGGGAGAATTTAAAAATTTACAATGAAATCACGAGAAAATCGAGGGTCACGTTGTAGGAATTTCATTGACGACTTGGAGATAGTACAATATGTGTGTATAATTGTAGATGGTGTTTTTGTTTTCAATTAAAATATTTTGTGATATAAGATATGAATAGACTTGTACTTCTAAGTAGTTCATAATTGTTGCTGTTTAACAAGTCTTTATATTTGATTATATTTGGATATTGATGGAAATAAGTTGGGATTAGTTGCTTACGTTTCATTTCAAAGTGTTTACACTCCAGTAGATAGTGGAATTCGTCAACTAATTTGTTCGGACAAAAAGGACATTTTCGATCGTCATATTCAGTATTTGCCCAGCGTCCAGTTAGTTAAACAAAGACTTAGGGACAATTTCATGCAAGTTCTGAATACGAACATAAATAATTCATCTAGAGCATTATTTTATCGGGAATTGTGTATTGACCTTAAATTAAAAACATATCTTAGTGTCATTACCAATCAAAAACATAAAGTCGCATTAAGTAAATTACGAATGTCTTCCCATCGCCTACTTGTAGAAACTGGTAGATGGCATAAGCCCAGTAGAATCCCATTCAACGAGCGAAAGTGTATTTTATGTAATAAGTTAGATGATGAGTATCATTTTGTCATTGAATGTTCATTGTTAGATGAACTAAGAAAACAATATATTAAACCATATTTCTGGAAGAGACCATGCATGCAAAAAATTATTGAATTAGTTACTAGTGAAAATGAGATGATTTTACGGAAGTTAGCATGCTTCGAATACAAAGGCTACGACTTGAAAGCATGATTTTAAAATAAGCAGCTTTCGTATACATGTATGTATTTTCAATTATATTTAAAAATAAACTTATAACATGTAAAACTTAAATACCGCCAATATTATCGTTCTATATTTTCTTTTCGATAGAACGGAAATACAATGTGGTACCAATATATGATATATACTTACCAACAGTCTCCTGTATTTCGTTTCGACAGGAAATTGTGCGGTTTTTGTTTTTGTGTTTTGTTTTTAATCTTTCGATTTATTGTTAATACGTGATGTATTGAATGAACACTCATTATCAAATTGTGCTAAGGACGTGTTTTTCATCGTACATCTATATATACATAATATGAGTGTCTGAATTGTAATTATATTTATGTTACATTGTTATAAGTAATAACATAATCTTCTCCGCATATGTTTACATATGATTGTATATATTTGTAAATATGTTGTCCTCATGGGCTGCAAGGCTTATTGGATTTTGAAAATAAAGCATATACAATGTTTATAATTAATGATATTCGAGTAAACATTAATTAGTATAAGTCGTGTTAGTACAACTGTAGATGACCAACGCAATATATAATATTGCAATAAAAAAATCTATGTACAGATGATCTCGAACTCTGACCCTAAAAACTTAAAAACTTAATTAGCACTGTAAGGTGGGGACTCGCTACCATCTGAGCTATCGCGACTGTTGGATTAATGTAATCAATATCTTAATATATAGTTTTGCTTGTTATTTTGATTGACCTATTTCGATCATATAGGAGGTCAAAGCATGTAAATATTGCATGATATCATGAGTTCTCAACTTATCGCGGTATACTTAAAGTGCGAATTGCATGGCATCCCATGCGTACTTGACAGAAGTGTTACTTCTGGTTCGACATTGAACTCTACCTAACTTCGCTTGATACCATAAATGACCTTCGAAATGCATTTGTGTTAGAAACGCGGTCATACAACGTTACGTAAATTCAATGAGGCGACGTATTCTCCAATGCATTCGTAAAATGGTCTACATTCTATTATGTTTGTTATGAAAGTTATTATTAGCAATTACTATTATACTGATATATATGTACTATTTACAATATCTGATGAGTGATTGTCTTGAATGAACGAATGTGTTTTATATAATTATTGTGTTTCAATTTATGTTGTTTTCTGTTAGAAGGCCATGTCTTATTTAAGAATTGTACAATTGTTTTTGTATACCTCTTCACATATATTGCTTTAGCATTAAACATATACACAGTTTCCCTATACAACCAGTGTGTGACTATAGCATTAAACATATACACAGTGTAACGATACAGCCAGTGTGTGACTATAACATTAAACATATACACAGTGTGAAGATAAAATCAGTCTGAGACTATAGCAATAAACATATACACAGTGTCACTCTACAACTTTTGTACGACTATAACATTAAACATATACACAGTGTGACGATACAGCCAGTGTGAGCCTATAGCATTAAACATATACACTGTGTGACGATACAGCCAGTGTGAGATTGTAGCATTAAACATATGCACTGTGTGACGATACAGCCAGTGTGAGCCTATAGCATTAAACATATACACTGTGTGACGATACAGCCAGTGTGAGCCTATAGCATTAAACATATACGCAGTGTCACTCTACAACTTTTGTACGACTATAACATTAAACATATACACAGTGTGACGATACAGCCAGTGTGAGCCTATAGCATTAAACATATACACTGTGTGACGATACAGCCAGTGTGAGCCTATAGCATTAAACATATACACTGTGTGACGATACAGCCAGTGTGAGATTGTAGCATTAAACATATACACTGTGTGACGATACAGCCAGTGTGAGCCTATAGCATTAAACATATACACTGTGTGACGATACAGCCAGTGTGAGCCTATAGCATTAAACATATACACTGTGTCACTATACAGCCAGTGTGAGACTATAACATTAAACATATACACTTAGTCACTATACAGCCAGTGTGAGACTATAGCATTAAACATATACACAGTGTCACTAGACAGCCAGTCTGAGACTATAGCATTAAACATATACACTGTGTCAATATACAGCCAGTGTGAGACTATAACATTAAACATATACACTGTGTCACTATACAACCAGTGTGAGACTATAGCATTAAACATATACACTGTGTCACTATACAGCCAGTGTGAGACTATAACATTAAACATATACACTGTGTCACTATACAACCAGTGTGAGACTATTTCATTAAACATATACACAGTGTAACGATACAGCCAGTCTGACACTACAACATTAAACATATACACAGTGTCACTATACAACCAGTCTGCATTTAACATAAACACAGGGTCACGATACAGCCAGTCTGAGACTATAACATTAAACATATACACTGTGTCAATATACAACCAGTGTGAGACTATAGCATTAAACATATACACTGTGTCAATATACAGCCAGTGTGAGACTATAACATTAAACATATACACTGTGTCACTATACAGCCAGTGTGAGACTATAACATTAAACATATACACTTTGTCACTATACAACCAGTGTGAGACTATTTCATTAAACATATACACAGTGTAACGATACAGCCAGTCTGACACTACAACATTAAACATATACACAGTGTCACTATACAACCAGTCTGCATTTAACATAAACACAGTGTCACGATACAGCCAGTCTGAGACTATTTCATTAAACATATACACAGTGTAACGATACAGCCAGTCTGACACTACAACATTAAACATATACACAGTGTCACTATACAACCAGTCTGCATTTAACATAAACACAGTGTCACGATACAGCCAGTCTGAGACTATAGCATTAAACATATACACAGTGTCACTATACAGCCAGTCTGAGACTATAGCATTAAACATATACACAGTGTCACTATACAGCCAGTCTGAGACTATAGCATTAAACATATACACAGTGTCACTAGACAGCCAGTCTGAGACTATAGCATTAAACGTATACACTGTGTGACGATACAGCCAGTCTGAGACTATAGCATTAAACATATACACAGTGTCACGATACAGCCAGTCTGCATTTAACATAAACACAGTGTCACGATACAGCCAGTCTGAGACTATAGCATTAAACATATACACTGTGTGACGATACAGCCAGTCTGAGACTATAGCATTAAACATTTACACAGTGTGACGATACAGCCAGTCTGAGACTATAGCATTAAACATATACACTGTGTGACGATACAGCCAGTCTAAGACTATAGCATTAAACATATACACTGTGTGACGATACAGCCAGTCTGAGACTATAGCATTAAACGTATACACTGTGTGACGATACAGCCAGTCTGAGACTATAGCATTACACATTTACACAGTGTCACGATACAGCCAGTCTGAGACAATAGGATTAAACATATACACAGTGTCACGATACAGCCAGTATGAGACTATTCCATTAAACATATACACAGTGTCACGATACTGCAATTCTGAGACTATAGCATTAATCATTACAATGCAGACGATTTCTTGCAGCGTTTTAAATGCTTTCACAAGGTGAAACGTCCTGATACATCCGAGGTTGTTCCGTAAAAAAGGCCGATGTGTTCAGATTTGCTTGCGATGTAGCATGCCACGCGACAACCAAGGTTTCAGTGCCATTTTTCGCCAAAAGAACCTTTGTTCAACTAGACGACACTTATGGCTTACTTCGCATTGAGTCTTACCATGACGTATCGGGATTCCGTTCCTGTCATTGTAGGTTTAGGCATTATCTTATTATTTTGGCAGCCATATCGCAACTACTTTCCCGCAACGTTTCTTCCGAAGTATATGTACATGTTTATCAAAAATAGCAGAAATGATCCGATTGTAATATCTTCAGTTTGATTAGCAGTAGCGTTGTTCGACTTCACATCCACGCTATCAGCCTGATTAAATGCCAGCAATAGCTTCGTAATAGTTAATTGAATAAGGTGCAATTTCCCGACATTTTTTCTTACCAAAACAAGTGTAATTATATAGCAAGTGATATTTGACCGATCCAGACGGAGTTTTCGTGTGACACGGACAGACAGACAGACAGACGGACAAACAGTTCATAACTTGGTTCCTGTGTGACGATATTTCAATTCTACATTTTAAAAAAAACAAGCGAGAAATGTACATTGAAAGTGGCGTACGTATCGTTTTTTACCGCATTATAAGTCGTGTATGAAATATTTCTCACGCCGTACGGACAGATGGACGGTTAAAGGTTTCGGCATTTCCTAGTATGAAGTAATAGACATAATCAATACCTTAAGTACTTAGTTTCATATCATTACTATCAGTTGAGTAGTATGCATTTAAAGGGACCTCGATACTTCTGAGTATTTATATTTATTTTATGCAAATGCCACAGTTAGCAAGTAGACATTACTTTAAACTGTGATGAACACTTTCTTTGTTAATCTGAATTGGTAATTGGTGTATTTTGTACAAAGCCTATTGCTCTGCATTTACATACTTTTTGCCTTTATACATTTATAAATGATACAGATGCAAAGTCCTATGTTTCATGTAATTTTCTCCGTTTGAATGTAAAGAATTAGGATATAATTGATTTCCCTTAGAATATTTCCGATAGGTGTCGCAAGCAGGTGCTTGTGCACGAGATTTTCATGTAAGCGTTTAGGTTTGAAAGTCATTCAGCTTTGGACAGCCGACATATTAATACTTGTTTTTTCTTTATAGTTAATTATGAAATATTATTTCATGCACTCGTATATTACGAGGTTTTAAACAGTCATACGTGTTCATGAATTATGTTTCTAACTTTGATGTATTTTGACAACGTTACTCGGTCACTCACAATGTAGTCGGTTGCCCAAGTGCTACCCATAAATCACAAATCAAACAGTAATTTGAAATGTACGTTGTTTTATGTCTTGCTTATCGGAGGTGGTCGAGTTGAAAAGGAAACTATATACATGTATAACAAAAAGATAACAGTGATTGGTACCAGATATTAAAAAAATATGTGCGTAGTATGTTTAGAAACCGTGTAGTACACGGCTGAAACCACCCCTATTATTCTCGTAAAAATCAAGGGTAGGTAATCATGGGTGATAGATTTAATGATGTTACAACACAGCGTGCCAATGACTATATGTCTGGCGTAATTGTACACACAGTATAACGGAGACCTTTTCAGGCGGTCCGTTTAAAGAATTAATCCCTCGGGCGTGTTTTCATACCGTGAAACGGAAATGCACGAGAAGCTCGGTGTGTAGACAGTTTGTGTAATAATTATCTTTGTCGAATACTAGCGGAAAAACTCGAACAATTTTCGTAACGTTAGATTCTAGGGTCATCATAATATGTGACCTTAAAATCACGGATTTGTGTAGCTGACTGTTATGTGCCCTATGTCATGGCGGATGGAAATTTTGCATGTGTTTTACGATGTTTACGACTGGATTAAATGGACGAAGTTGGAATACTTTGGATGGAATTATGTTTTATTTAGGATATATGTGTTTTATGTGCTCATTCGCTGTGTTATATTCTGGACGTTAATGGTCCCAGATAGGATAGTGTCCATTTTCTGGGACCGAGTCAAGACATTTGGTGGTCTGCATATGCTGATTAGGTATAAATATAATTATGTTTTTGTGCGAATTCGTCAGGAAATATATTGCCTTATATTGTAACACTTTAGACATAGAATATGAATATCATTTTATTGTTGTATTTGGTGCTATTGTAGTGGTGTGGGGTTATACCGCCGCCCTGTTAGCTCAGTCGGTAGAACGCGCCGACCTAGTGTTAGGGGGTAGTTGGTTCGAGCCCCACACTGGGCACACCTTTTCCCCTTGATTTACTTCAAATGTGGCAGTGGTGTTTGACGGCCCACGGTGGTTGAGCCTCAAATGCCGGAAGGGGGAGGAGTGCAGTGGTGTGGGCTTAGAAGGCCCCCGGTTAGATCAGTCGGTAGAGTACCGTACTAGTGTTAGGGGGTCGTGGGTTCGAGCCTCACATTGGGCGCACCATTTCCCCTTGATTTACTTCACTGCTATGGTAAAACTCAGGGGAAAAACTAGCATGCCCGTCAGTGGGATTGAACAGCACAATTTAAATCTAGCAGAAAGAAAAATGTACTCTCAAATTTTTTGATTGGCGTTATTAATTTAAGAACTTATGATATATAATGTGTATATTTCCATGTTCCTTCTTTACAAGTCAGTAAAGTACAGTTATTGAGAGTTTTATGTATGTCATATATTTATGTAACCGAACCGAAAGAAACTGAACGAAACTGAGAGACAACAGGTCTTGCATCATTGCAGCCCTACTACACTGGCGTTGATAATATACAGTTAACTCTCATTACAGTAGAATATTTGTTTAACAACACAAATCCAGGCAGTGGGATCAAATATGCACATTGCTTCATTGGTCAAATTCAATGTAATGACCTATTCAATACATTATAATACTGCAAATAAAAATCCAGTATTTTAAATAATTAAAGGCTCGCGTATAGTATTCTATATACACAACGCTAACAGGGTATATGACGTGCAAACTAATTTCCCCTACGTGCGAGTGAAATAAAATAAATTTGATCTACAGGAAGTGATTCCAGATTTTAAAAGGAAAACGTTTTAATTATTTATATTATACATAACTAAAACACTCTAAACAATTTTATGAACCAAAAACAGCAGAAATACACATAGAGTATCTAAATATTAGATCTAGAGAGTAGGCATCGCAACATTGCTTGTTTAATTAAATTTGTATGAAAACATGGATTTGCAGTATTATAAAAAAAATTACAGGTTGTTGACAGGGTATATTGGCGGAATATAACCTGTCAACAACCTGTATAACTAATAATATAACTAGAGTTGACTGTTTTATATCATCTTCTTGTATGTTTGTTTGAATGATGTGCACACTTTTATTCTAGAATCTGTTAAATTGATGTTAATTTCTTGCCTTATAGATAACAGTGATTCAAATCCAGTATCATGGAAGTAATCCTCCACCATTGGAGCATTGAATTATCGTAGAAGTCATAAGAACATGGAAAAGACATTACAGAATATAATAGAACAGAATACACAGATAAGTGACTCTATTCACTTCATTTTTCTAAAATTTGTAATTTCTTTTGCCTATTTTGTTCAGTCTGTCCAGTGAAATTAGTAGGGAGAAGTCATGATGTATGCATTACAAATCATTGCCTATTTCTTCCATGTTGAACAAAGATGTTACCTAGAGTCATTTTAAGCATTGTTTGTACCTGTTAATATCATTAGTTAACAAAAACTTCAAAAATCATCATTATCATCATCTAGAAGTAGAAAGAGTGATTGACTGGAGTATTAACAGCAATGAAAATATGTAAGTTGTATTCTTTATTACAATTTTGTTTATTTATTTTATCATCATTTGAAGTTTTCATTTATCATCATCTCATTCATTATACACCCCCTGGCAAACAAAGTTTGGGGGTATACAGGAGTCACTCTGTTGGTTGGTCGGTTTGTCTGTTAACAAAAACTTTTGGAGCAGACTACATCTACAGCTTTTGGAGGATTTTCATGAAACTTCACATGGACAATCTCCCATGATGAGTTGTAGTGTGTCACATAATCATCATGGACTGTATATAAGCTTGATATACAGCTCTTTTGTTCTGACAAAGTGGTACTGCTGGGGTATTACTCACTTCCAGTGATAGTTTTAGTATCCTTCGTTGGTGTTTGTGGTGTTAGAGAAATGTTGGTTGAGTAACATGTTGAATGCCCCGGGAAGGTGATTTAGTCCCATTAATTGGTCAGTTTATAGATGTCGTTTTGTTGTTGCATTGACTGGTTTCTGTGGTAGGTAATGCATGGAAGACAGTGTAACTTACAGAAAGCAAAATCAAGGTGCTGTAATTCATTTCAAAGTTTGTGTATATACCAGTGCATTTGAAACTGTTTTAAGTAATAGACATTTGCTCTATGCTTTGAAAAAAAAGCCTCAGTCTGATTGGATGAATTTTAGAAACGTCAGAAGTTGTGTGAGAGAATTACATTTGGTGAGAATAGGCATTTTTTTTATCTGGCTTTCATCCATCAAACTGTAGAAACATGCATGAATAGAAAAGAGTTATTTTTCAATGAAATTATATAAGATATTCTAAATAATGCATAATGTCATAACGATGAAATATTTATATTGAGATTGGTTTCCTAATCAGCAAGTATAGGCTTATACATGTAGTTTTGTGATTCTGTATATTGAGTAAAGACCATGTCTGTAGGCAGACTGTCTGACAGAGTGCATTGACCAAAGTCTGTACAGTAAAGGTTACAAATCAACATGTCATTCAGATTATTTCAATTGTGTGACTATGGTTAGAATTTTCCATATTTTTCAGTTAGCAGAGTTAGATACTTAAATTATTTTGACTCACCTGAGCTAGTTTTTATGGCTTGTTTGAAATACTGTCCTGTGCTCTACATGGTAATATTAACTACAAAAGAATATTAGTTGTGATAAGCAGGGGCATTGCCAGTGATAAGTTAAAAATTGAAAAACAAATATGACCAAAAGTGTACCCCTCCATAGAAAGTCTGAAAAATGGCCCAGCTACACCCCTGATAGGTGATATAGGTGATTAATAATTTGAAATAATGTATAAACCGAAGATAATGCTGTTATATTGCCAGTTCATTTATACCTGGTACAGTTTAGTTACAGTTTATTATGTATATACTCACAATACTTAATACTCTTACATGTCTTCCCACCGACAAGTGACCATGATGCAGTAGTCGTCTTACTCGTTGTCTGTAAAACATTCTGGTTCATAGTCCTATTATCCATCCTGTTGGGTCATTCATCCCTCTCTAAAGGCCCTGGTGGTATTGCTTGACTTTTGTTGTCATAGCTGGTGTGGATGTATAAAGTATTGAGAAAAATGTTTCCAAAATGAGATTGTGATGATCGTAATGACATACATAACTGTGCGACAGCAAGTATATTCGGTACAGACTGTTAAATGTCTTGTCTTACTACAGAACTGTCTACATGTTGCATGCACATATGAATGAATTTTACTTGATAAGAAAGAATCATTTTGGATTATGATAATATTAATCTTTGTACTACAAAGTGGTCTCTTAACACAGATTAATTGGAAGGCAGGGAATGGTCATTCAGTGTGTTGTTTGATATGAGTCCATAAATAGAAGAGTCTTTCCGTATCAGGAAGAATGTTCTGGTCATGACAGTGGTTGTTATTTAACTGTTAAGAGAGATAACCACTGTGGGGAGCTTGGTTGATGTATGTTGTATGCACATGATTAGAAAAGGTATTGAAGTTTGATATTAAAACTTGTTTTGGGTCATTGTAACAGAGATCTTCTTTTTTTATTCATGCATGGTTCATTACTACAGGTATTATGATATCTGCATATGAACTCATTTTAAAGATAAGGACAGTGGTCCTGAAATGCTGATATATAATCAAAGTGCTGTAAGGACTGAAGGCATGGGCTGCTGAAAGTTGGATTGAGGGTTTGCTTGCTTGTTATAGATGTAGTGATTTGTTTGCACACAAATTATCACATAATGTATTATTTCGGGAAACTGGGACATCATCTTATATTCAAAATTGTATGACAATTTGCTTAAAATTTTGTGTTTATCGGATTTTTTGTGTCTTAATTAGTCTATGTTATACTTGCTTGTTGTATGCACTTATCAAATTGTACCATTCATGGTGAGCTTTTTGGATCCTTGGATGTCCGTTGTCATGCATTGTGAATCGTGCGTCGTGCATCAACATTTTCTTGAAACAACAACTCTACCTATACATGTACCACTAAAAGGATTTTGTCCAAATTTCACAGGAATGATCCTTGGTTAGGCCTATTTCAAAGTTGCATAAGTCATTTCGGTCCGCTGCATAATTAGGTCACAGGAGCAAAAAAAGTGTAAAATTTGAAATTGTTCTTGTCCAAAACCCTAAGGTCTAGAGCTTTGATATTTGGTGTGTAGCATTGTCTAGTGGTCCTCTTACAAGATTGCATAAATCATTAAGTTCCGTCAAAAAAACATGGCTGCCAGGGGGTGGGGATTGTTCCCTATATGTATATAGTGGAAACTATAAACATCATCTCCTCCTAAACCACTCTATGGATTTTGACCAAACTTCACAGGAATGATCCTTAGGTGGTCCTCCTTCGAATTTATATGAATGGTTCCGGTCTGTTGCATAAGTAGGTCACAGGAGCTAAAAATAGATTTTAAAAGTAAACTTTGAAAATCTTCTTGTCCCAAACCACAAGGTCTAGAGCTTGGTGTGAAGCATTGTCTAGTTGTCCTTTTACAAGACTCATACATTATTAAATTCTGTCATGTTCCCCATATGTATATATTGGAAACCATAATTTTTGGATTGTATGATTTATAATAATTTTGTATAATGGTATTAATAAATCGGGAAATATAAAACACAGTGATAACAACTATTTAGAAGACTATTTATCGGAAACCTAATCTGACATTTTATATAAATTTGGCAGAGATGTAGTAAGTATGTTTGCGGTGACAGTTTTCTCTTGAAGATTACCCCATCCATTAGTTTGAACATCTCTTTGTTTATCCAGTAGTATTTTGCCTCTGGACTTGACAAGAACAGGGCCCCTTCCTCCGGTTCGCATTGGTTGTGCAGAAATTGGTGAAAAACTTGCAAGTTGACATCCTTCGCTTGGGACTGGTTGAGCTCTTGGGCTGTAAAACCCCAGCCTCATGGGTTTCCGGGGGATGTTACTTCCGGTAGTCTCACACTGCCATTGACCATCACCGACAATTTGTTTATGGATATATCCATCGACACCTCTTGTCTATGGGTGTGACAAAACCCTTCCTTGTTTTGGACGTTTTGCTCAAGCTGTATAGTAAGTGAATCTTGTGCAGCCATTATATCCCCTTGGTTGTAGCCTTCACTGGACTCTTGGGAACAAACTGCTCCCACTGTTGTGTTATCGCTTGGCACTGTCATTAACTGCAAACTTCCACTATTAGCATAGTTCACTGCATTGTCTGCCTCCTCAATGAAACTTCTCCACTGTGCATGAGCCCGACAGCAATAATTGCATCCTCCACATGGGAAACCCTTTGGCTGTATCCCTGTCAAGTACGAGGAACAATGGGTTAATCTGTCCAGTAGTCTTGATAAGGCGTCAGTGCTCCCATGCTTGTATCCTAGTCGGTTCTTAACAACCATGTGGTATTGTGCTAGTTCTTCCATCCACAGGGCAAGCTGTCCTTGGCGGTCCCTGAACCTTAAACAACCAGGTCAGACTTTAGTGATCGGTCCTTACACCGTAAACACTTTCCCCAATAAGTAATATCTGAATTGACTTGTAAACTTTTAAATGCTCAGCAGCTCTTTACAAGTAGACAATATCTTTTTTGTTCCGGAGTGAGGGCAAAGCTGCCATAAGCGACCACTCTCTCCCTGCCATTGTGGACTTGACTAAGGATGCCTCCAATGGCCCAGTTAGAGGCATCAACATCCAGTATGAAAGGGTCTGAGGGATTTGGGATTGCTAACACCTGAGGTTCCACCACAGACCTCCGCAACTTTTCAAATGCTGTTTGTTGTTCCTCCTCCCATATAAACTTCTTTTTCCCTGTGATGGCGTACAGAGGTTGCGCTAGTTTAGCGAAATCTTTAATGAAGGCCCATTTACAAAACATAGGACCTTTTCAACCTCCTTGGAACAGTTCGGGACTGCCCAGTTGGTAACTGATTGTATATTTTTCTCAGTCACGGACAACTATTCCCCTTTGACCATTCTTTCCAAGAATACCACCTCAGTCTGGAAAACTCAGCATTTCTGGGGTTTCAGCTTCAATCCATGTTCCCTGAATCCCTTAAATGCCTCTTCTAAGTTTTCCAGGTGTTCTCTAAAGGTCTTGCCCATCACCAGGATATCATCCAAAAATGCCAAGATGGTCTTCCAGGTCAGTCCTCGGAAAACCAGGTTGACCACGCGAGTAAGTGGCTGGTGCATTTGTTAGACCAAACCCCATCAGTACATGTTCAAATAGACCGTACCTGGTGATGAATGCTGTCCTTTTAACTGTAAAAGGCAGTAGCCTATTATTGAGTGTCCAATTTTAAAACATTGTAAGGCATAGGGTTACTTTTCTTGCTTGGCATTATTGTTTAAGAATACATTTAGAAAATGTAAATAAATATAAGCACTCCATTAGTGAAGGAATTCAATCCATTATAAAAATGTTACAAATGAATCTTTCTTGGGATGGTTAGATAGTCAACAGGGTAAATCACAAAGTATAATTCTTTTACATACTAATTGTTCTAATAGAGCAAGCACTTGTCCATTAGTTAGAAAGTATAAGCTTTAACAGAACAGAACAGAACTAATTAATGCAAAATCAGACATTGGTTATCACATGGCAAAATCCCTTCATACAATCATGATACAATTCTGAGAAAATGGAATACTGGCATACTGAATACAATCTCAGGTTTAATACATTTATGAGCAGATTGTCAACATATTTCTGATTTATGTTTTCTTAGATCAGTGGCTTATGAGCCGTTTGTCACTTATCAATACAAGAACATAAGGGTATACTTAGATGAACAACTCAACTCTTACATAATTAAAGCAACCACTGGTTGTTGAATAAATCTCTAATGTCTAAAGCAGTACATAGTTACATCTTGGTAAAAATGCACAGTGATATTCATTGACTTTACATGTACAATTCAATCAACAAACTTATAATGATTAAAAATATATAATTGCTTATATAATTTATGAAACATATTTACTTTGAGATCTTTTTACAAAGATATTTAATAGGTGTTTTAATACTTGACATTCTCAGTTATAACACTTGTTGAAGACCAAATTATTTGATGTATTGCAATAGTCTGGGAAATGGTAATGGCTAGTTTTACTTTATTTCTTTAAATACCAGTGCATTTTAAGATCCTGTAATTTTCCTCATATTTTATTATTGGATAAATTGTCATGAAGTATATGACTTCTAGAAAATTAGTAATTAATTATATATACACAATGCTTTGTAAAGATTGGTAATGTTGATTTGAGATCTCATCTTTTACAAAGAAAAGTAATACATATGGTACTATCAGACTATAAAGTACCTTATTAATAGAAAGTGATTTAAAGGCATTCTGGTGTTAATATGTCAGCTGGTTTTGGATTGTTTAAGGGTGATTCTTGGTTGTCTTGTTGTTGCATAAATAATTAAAATCTTGTAAATGAGAGGAATTTTTTCAGGAGTATAAATGTTAAAACAAAAGTTGATGTAGGATTAGATCACCAAGATATTTAAGGTGTATCAGAGATTTGTCATACTCCTGATTATTTACTATGCATTAGGTGGATTGTGTCAGGTTTCATTGTGATTGCCACATTATAGATGATAATGACAAACAACTCTGCAATTGTACAAATGGTGTTTACTTAGACTGTTGTTTATTAAATGGGAGCTGAAATCAGATTGAATACACAATGTACATTGACAATGAGATCAATTTATTTTGAGCTGCCTGTCAGGATGTGAGGCAATGCTGTAATGTGGCTGAACATCTATTCGAACCTAATTTCTCTGTTTGGATAGGTGAGTCCTTAATAGTATTTGTTCTTTCTATTCGAATAGGCAGTGTCTTGTTCTTGACTGGGGACTTTCAAATTTTGACCTTTGTGTAAAATAAATTTACACCTCTCTATAGAATGTCACAAAACTGTCCTTCTCAGGACAAAAACTATCCTTTTAAGGACAACTTCTCGATTGACAAAAAAACTGTCCTTTTTAGGACAACTTCTCGATTGACAAAAAAACTGTCCAAATGGTGTTTACTTAGACTGTTGTTTATTAAATTGGAGCTGAAATCAGATTGAATACACAATGTACATTGACAATGAGATCAATTTATTTTGAGCTGCCTGTCAGGATGGGAGGCAATGCTGTAATGTGGCTGAACATCTATTCGAACCTAATTTCTCTGTTTGGATAGGTGAGTCCGTTATAGTATTTGTTCTTTCTATTCGAATAGGCAGCGTCTTGTTCTTGACTGGGGACTTTCAAATTTCAGCCTTTGTGTAAAATAAATTTACACCTCTCTATAGAATGTCACAAAACTGTCCTTCTCAGGACAAAAACTGTCCTTTTAAGGACAACTTCTCGATTGACAAAAAAACTGTCCTTTTTAGGACAACTTCTCGATTGACAAAAAAACTGTCCAAATGGTGTTTACTTAGACTGTTGTTTATTAAATGGGAGCTGAAATCAGATTGAATACACAATGTACATTGACAATGAGATCAATTTATTTTGAGCTGCCTGTCAGGATGGGAGGCAATGCTGTAATGTGGCTGAACATCTATTCGAACCTAATTTCTCTGTTTGGATAGGTGAGTCCGTTATAGTATTTGTTCTTTCTATTCGAATAGGCAGCGTCTTGTTCTTGACTGGGGACTTTCAAATTTCAGCCTTTGTGTAAAATAAATTTACACCTCTCTATAGAATGTCACAAAACTGTCCTTCTCAGGACAAAAACTGTCCTTTTAAGGACAACTTCTCGATTGACAAAAAAACTGTCCTTTTAAGGACACCACTCAATTGTCACAAAACTGTCCTTTTAAGGACACTACTCAATTGTCACAAAACTGTCCTTTTAAGGACACAACTTCATTGTCGACCAACTGTCCTTTTCAGGACAACCTCTATAGATTGGCTACATTACAAATGAATATAAACTACAACCATTTTTGATCTCATTGATCTCGGTTTGTAGCTATCGTTGGGTTCAAAATTAGTCTAAATAATAATCATTTGTTACGAGAGCTGAGTTTTTGTTGATATCATTTTTAATAACAAACCTATCACTCTGAAATGCTTCCACATTCAGTCAATGTATGGTAAATGTGTGTTCCTCAAAATAATCTTTAATATGAAAGAAGAAACAACACAAGCTCCTTGCATTGTTCTTTACAGTCACAAAATTAGCTGATTTGTTATCAACTGAATGTATAACTTCGGCTGGGGGAGAGGCAAATCTTTACATGAGACTCAATAGAGGAGTGCCTGATAGGCAAAGAGTATAAGAATATGAAGGGTTTAGAAATAAAAGGTTTAAAAAGATAGAAAAGTTATAAACAGATTTTTGTAAAAACATACAAAAATGAGTTTTTTTTCTTGAAAGATGAAAACATGAAGCTAAGTTACTACAACTAAAAAAACTGTGTTAAAATATATATGTAAGGAACATGAACACAGAATTTTACCATTGTATAAAAGCTTTCCAGACTATAAGCTTATTTTTTTATTCAAAATTATTTTATGCTGGAAATTGTTTGGGATGTAAATGTAATCTGTAATTACTTTCCAGCTTTCTTTTAACCATATTTTTGTGTTAAGTTTGAAAATAGTGTTTTCATTGCATAACTTAATATCACTTGGTAGCAGAGCTTTTTTTCAAGATGTGAAATAGTGCTGTTTTATGGGAGATGATTGCTTTATAAATCATTTATGTAAGTGCAAACTGAGTTTTGATTCTATGTATGGGGAAGTCATCAAGTAAAAAACTTGCTCCCCAAATTCTTTAATCAGAACAACACAAAAATGTACACCATTAAACTTCAAGCCATGTGATCACTGACGATCAGACAAACAGTACAGGTGAAAAGCTTTTGAAAATATTGACACTGACACACTGATAAAGCTCTCATTGGCTAATGTAGTCATACAATATTGGAACAATTATAGAGTTAAACTTTATAATTACATGCAAGGTTATCAGGAAATGGGTACATACTCAATGTACCTGGAAGAGTTGTTAAAGCTCTTTGCTGGTAAATCCATATAACACAAAAGCTTTATGATTACATAATGAACAGTGTTTCTTTGCTCTATCAGTGCAAGACTGGGGTTTACATGTTTTAAAAACATAGCTATATTTGTGAAAATTGATTACTCATCAGATTACATGTATGTTTGAAATATGTTGTGTTTAATAGAAACAGGATAATTATGACTTACATGGGTATGTATGGTTAGGGGGTGGGAAACTATTGCTTGAACAATTTCAATCTTAGATATGGTTTGCTTTTTATAACTTTACATTTAACTGACATGTTGGGGGCGTCCACATGGTTTCCGCTCTCTAAGTCAAAGAGTTTTCAGCCAATCTTTACCAAACTTTGTGAAAATGTTTGTGGGCATAATATCTCGGCCAAGTTTGATAACCAGCCACATCCCTCAGGCACTTCTGAATTATGGCCCTTGAATTATACAAAATTCGTCAAATTAACCGTGTCCGCTCTCTTAGTCACAGAGTTTTCATCCAATCTTTACCAAACTTTGTGAAAATGTTTGTGGACATAATATCTCGGCCATGTTCGATAACCAGCCACACCGCCCAAGGTACTTCGAAACTTTGGCCCTTGAATTATCCAAAATTGGCCAAATTAGCTGTGTCCGCTCTCTAAGTCAAACAGTTTTCATCCGATCTTCACCTAACTTGGTGAAAATGTTTGTGGGCATAATATCTCGGCCAAGATCGATAACCAGCCACATTGCCCCAGGCACTTTTGAATTATGGCCCTTGAATGATCCAAAATTGGCAAAATTAGCCTTGACTGCTCTCTAAGTCAAAGAGTTTTCATCCGATCTTCACCTAACTTAGTGAAAATGTTTATGTGCATAATATCTCGGCCAAGTTCGATAACCAGCCACATTGCCCCAGGCACTTCTGAACTATGGCCCTTGAATTATCCAAAATTGGCAAAATTAGCCTTGACCGCTCTCTAAGTCAAACAGTTTTCATCAGATCTTTACCAAACTTTGTGAAAATGTTTTTGGACATAATATCTTGGCCATGTTCGATAACCAGCCACACCGCCCAAGGTACTTCGAAATTATGGCCCTTGAATTATCCAAAATTGGCCAAATTAGCTGTGTCCGCTCTCTAAGTCAAAGAGTTTTCATCTGATATTCACCTAACTTGGTGAAAATGTTTGTGGGCATAATATCTCGGCCAAGATCGATAACCAGCCACATTGCCCCAGGCACTTTTGAATTATGGCCCTTGAATGATCCAAAATTGGCAAAATTAGCCTTGACTGCTCTCTAAGTCATAGAGTTTTCATCCGATCTTCACCTAACTTGGTGAAAATGTGTGTGGGCATAAAATCTCGGCCAATTTCGATAACCAGCCACATTGCCCCAGGCACTTTTGAATTATGGCCCTTGAATGATCCAAAATTGGCCAAATTAGCCTTGTCCGCTCTCTAAGTCAAAGAGTTTTCATCTGATATTCACCTAACTTGGTGAAAATGTTTGTGGGCATAATATCTCGGCCAATTTCGATAACCAGCCACATTGCCCCAGGCACTTCTGAATTATGGCCCTTGAATGATCCAAAATTGGCAAAATTAGCCTTGACCGCTCTCTAAGTCAAAGAGTTTCCATCCGATCTTTACCAAACTTTGTGAAAATGTTTGTGGGCATAATATCTCGGCCAAGTTCGATAACCAGCCACACCGCCCAAGGCACTTCTGAATTATGGCCCTTGAATGATCCAAAATTGGCAAAATTAGCCTTGACCGCTCTCTAAGTCAAACAGTTTTCATCCGATCTTTACCAAACTTTGTGAAAATGTTTGTGGGCATAATATCTCGGCCAAGTTCGATAACCAGCCACGCCGTCCAAGGTACTTCGAAATTATGGCTCTTGAATTATCCAAAATTGGCCAAATTAGCCTTGTCCGCTCTCTAAGTCAAACAGTTTTCATCTGATCTTCACCTAACTAGGTGAACATGTTTGTGGGCATAATATCTCGGCCAAGTTCGATAACCAGTCATATCGCTCATGTCACCCAGGAGTTACCACCCTTTGATTTTAGAAATTTCCTAAAATTTGTCTTGTTTTAACTCTGAGCTCTGACTTATGACCGGTGTATTTTGTGACAGTTGGGCACTCTTGTTCTTACAACAGATTGACCTCATATTATCAAACTGATGTCACTGTCACAACTTGTAATAACATTACAATTGGAGAAAGAGAAGTACAAAGAATGTAACATTAATTCACAAAACAAAACTTGAAAGTTCAAACACAGTGCATTCTTTCCAGTCTGTCTTGTATAATCACAAATTGAATATCCATGAACCATTCGTTCCTAATGTTCACTGCTTTAGAGAAAACCCAAAGTGAGTCAAATTTAATGAAACCCATCAGTGTATAATGTCAGTCATGTTGGTTGATGGAATAGGTCTTACAACTTGTATGGAGGATATGGAGTTTCTATATTTGATATTGCACATACAGCATACCAGGCTGTGTAAACTCATCTTCATATGAAGGATTAAATTTTGAAAATTGCTCTATTCCTTAGAATGGTCATGTAAATATTGTGTGATAGAATGGATAAAATATCCTACTATTTAAATTGGTACAGTAAGATAATAATTGATATTGTGCATACAACAAGGCCAAATTATTGAGTATAACATGACAGAAATTGACATGGACGTAGTGTATATAATATTGTTAGCATGGTCAAGGCCAAATTGGTTTAGACATACAATAATCCTCATACAGTTGGGCGTATTGATAAACAAAACACAAAAATGTATCAGATATTATGTCTGATTTTTAGAACATTGTATTTTTGTAGATAAAATAGTTCTTTGTAAGTATTGCTTTGGCTCAGAGGGAAAAATTGAATTTGAATTGGGAAAGTTCTTTGCAAGTATTGCTTTGGCTCAGAGGGAAAAATTAAATTTGAATTGGGAAAGTTCTTTGCAAGTATTGCTTTGGCTCAGAGGGAAAAATTAAATTTGAATTGGGAAAGTTCTTTGCAAGTATTGCTTTGGCTCAGAGGGAAAAATTAAATTTGAATTGGGAAAGTTCTTTGCAAGTATTGCTTTGGCTCAGAGGGAAAAATTAAATTTGAATTTGGAAAATATACTATTTTGGTGGGGGAATCAGGGGCTGATATTTGGCTCCAATAATGGAGAATAGAGGGTTCTGGTTAGTGCTATCATATAGAGCACTAAAGAATTATGTGGTGAAAGCTTTTTTCCTTCACTGTCAAAATGTGTATTGTGTTAACAGTTTGGTTTTTCAGAATCTTATTTATTTCTATAGGAATATTAAAATTAAAAGTTGATATCGGGCATACAACATACTTGACCAAGTATTATGTTTTCTGGGTCATACAAATATGGACATTGTATCAATGGCAATGGCTAAGTATTGGTTTTGATAAGCCCTTAAGTACATTATGGCAATTTAATCATTTGTCTTAATTTTAGGTAAAACGTTCCAGTAAAAGGTATATGGTAATTCATATGTGGAATATTTTTACCTTTGTGCCTTTAATATTACATAATGGGAACAGAATATAAGTGAAGATTTGATGTGCATGCAACATATCAGTGCAAGTGTTATGGATGTCATACTCAAGTAATCTCATTTACTGAAATTTCTCAATTCGTTATTCATAACAATATCTTGAGTAACTGTTTGAGTGGTTAAAATATACTGTTGTGTAGTATCTTGTACTTGGCATTCATTTATGAGGTCAAATGTTTGAGTCCAGAAACATGCTTAGTGGTTATCACAACTTTAACTGCAACAATGGGACCATGTCCACACACTATGCACGGTACTGGCACATGACATTAAGGACATAAAACAGCAAGTGCTAACATTGGTCATAACTGTTTTAAAAATGAGCAACCCTATTAATTTTGCATAACATACATTTATATGCAATGGTATAATGATGAAAAATTATACATTATAATCATTATATTTCTGTTTGGTAGGGTAAGTTGGTAGAGCACAGGACTGAGCATTCAAGTCTCAGGATAAGGGTATATTTTCCATTTTCACCTAAAATGAATCCTGTAAGTTAGTATTGATCTAGAACTATGACCCCTGTGTCAATATCAATCAGCTAACAATATTTGTACTTCCATGTCCAGAGTGTATGCAAGCGGGCAGCTCTGGGATTCGGATTTAGGGAGCGTAAATTTTGGGTCAATTTTGGTTTTGTTCAAGCCTTATAAAACGACAATGACTGTTTTATTCTTTGTTTATAAACATCATCATTGAAGAATATATATGCTTCAATAAATCAAAATCGCTTATTTGAAAATCGCTTATTTAAAGATCTCTGTATATTTTCGTATTTATACTCATAGTTATTTGTAAGGTTGGGGAATTTTAGGGGGATGTCGGATGTGCCCCCTGGATCTGCTAGTGGTATGCACATCAGCATAAACGAATTACTGTTAGGAATTATTGCTATTCTGTAGGTCACATTGATTTCTATGTCAGTTTGTCCTTTGAAAACAGGAATCTGTTAAAGTAACAACACATTATTGCATCCTCCTTCCCTGACCATTTATCATGTTGCCATCAGCATAAATCTCTTATAACCACATTTACCAATCATTTCATCCATGTTCATTTCTTCATCATCATTCCACTTTTTATGTTTGTTAGTTCTTTTACCTCTCTATCATTTATTATTTGTTTATGTACCTTAAAATTACACTGTTTATATTTTCAGACTGATGAAGACAGCTCTCCTCCCTCTAGAATGGGTTCAACCGAGTCTAACTAATACTTCATGTCATTGTCCGTTCTCATTTGATTTAGTATTTTGGTCCTATTGCTTGAGGTCATTAATACTATACCTATAATACATGCTGGGAAGTTAGTGGTTCCTTGCAGAAGAACAACAGTGGTTAGTACTGGTAGGCAACCCAGAACTTGTATGGTCAACTGACTGCTGTATTATTGAATTCTGTTACATGCTCTTACCTAAATGCAACCAGTCTTCCTTGCATTGTTACTTCTTTTTGTGGAATTATTTAGAATTTGGTGTGTATATATTTTCAGGTTTTGTGTGAATGAGAAGTTTTGATGTTCAATGGTTATCATCCAATCAGAATGAACTGCCTGCCGGAATGTTATTTTCCTGGAACTTGTGAGTTTGAAGTCATTACATTTTATTTAGAAATAATGATATAAAAATGCAATTGAAAAATAAAATATTACAGTTACCATGAATAGTACTACAATTGAAACGGTTAGTTTATTTTACCTGGTATAACAAATATGCAAGGTTAAGGCAGTTCTTCAATTTTGACACAATGATATTTTATGATATTATAGTATGCTTTCTAAAATACACTGAGAAGAATCTGAAGGGATTTGCGCCCCCTGCCTCCTGAGCAATAATGTGAGTGGATGAAAGCGAAATCAATCTTGTATCTTACAATACAGAAAGACTGGTTTCGCTTTCACCCCTCAACATTTAGAGTTAGTATATCTGTAGATAACTGTAGTGTTAGGATTGTGTACTATTGTATTGAGTTTTAAGAACTGTTGATTGGTTTATGGTTTAGTTCTGTGGTATAGTTTTGATTTCTTTGTATTCTTAGTATTTGTTCTTTCTATTCGAATAGGCAGCGTCTTGTTCTTGACTGGGGACTTTCAAATTTTGGCCTTTGTGTCAAATAAATTTACACCTCTCTATAGAATGTCACAAAACTGTCCTTCTCAGGACAAAAACTGTCCTTTTAAGGACAACTTCTCGATTGACAAAAAAACTGTCCTTTTTAGTACAACTTCTCGATTGACAAAAAAACTGTCCAAATGGTGTTTACTTAGACTGTTGTTTTTATTAAATGGGAGCTGAAATCAGATTGAATACACAATGTACATTGACAATGAGATCAATTTATTTTGAACTGCCTGTCAGGATGTGAGGCAATGCTGTAATGTGGCTGAACATCTATTCAAACCTAGTTTCTCTGTTTGGATAGGTGAGTCCTTTATAGTATTTGTTCTTTCTATTCGAATATGCAGCGTCTTGTTCTTGACTGGGGACTTTCAAATTTTGACTGTTGTTTATTAAATGGGAGTTGAAATCAGATTGAATACACAATGTACATTGACAATGAGATCAATTTATTTTGAGCTGCCTGTCAGGATGTGAGGCAATGCTGTAATGTGGCTGAACATCTATTCAAACCTAATTTCTCTGTTTGGATAGGTGAGTCATTTATAGTATTTGTTCTTTCTATTCGAATAGGCAGCGTCTTGTTCTTGACTGGGGACTTTCAAATGTTGGCCTTTGTGTCAAATAAATTTACACCTCTCTATAGAATGTCACAAAACTGTCCTTCTCAGGATAAAAACTGTCCTTTCAACTTCTCGATTGACAAAAAAACTGTCCTTTTTAGTTCAACTTCTCGATTGACAAAAAAAACTGTCCAAATGGTGTTTTCTTAGACTGTTGTTTTTATTAAATGGGAGCTGAAATCAGATTGAATACACAATGTACATTGACAATGAGATCAATTTATTTTGAGCTGCCTGTCAGGATGTGAGGCAATGCTGTAATGTGGCTGAACATCTATTCAAACCTAATTTCTCTGTTTGGATAGGTGAGTCCTTTATAGTATTTGTTCTTTCTATTCGAATAGGCAGCGTCTTGTTCTTGACTGGGGACTTTCAAATGTTGACTGTTGTTTATTAAATGGGAGTTGAAATCAGATTGAATACACAATGTACATTGACAATGAGATCAATTTATTTTGAGCTGCCTGTCAGGATGTGAGACAATACTGTAATGTGACTGAACATCTATTCAAACCTAATTTCTCTGTTTGGATAGGTGAGTCCTTTATAGTATTTGTTCTTTCTATTCGAATAGGCAGCGTCTTGTTCTTGACTGGGGACTTTCAAATTTTGACTGTTGTTTATTAAATGGGAGTTGAAATCAGATTGAATACACAATGTACATTGACAATGAGATCAATTTATTTTGAGCTGCCTGTCAGGATGTGAGGCAATACTGTAATGTGGCTGAACATCTATTCAAACCTAATTTCTCTGTTTGGATAGGTGAGTCCTTTATAGTATTTGTTCTTTCTATTCGAATAGGCAGCGTCTTGTTCTTGACTGGGGACTTTCAAATTTTGACTGTTGTTTATTAAATGGGAATTGAAATCAGATTGAATACACAATGTACATTGACAATGAGATCAATTTATTTTGAGCTGCCTGTCAGGATGTGAGGCAATACTGTAATGTGGCTGAACATCTATTCAAACCTAATTTCTCTGTTTGGATAGGTGAGTCCTTTATAGTATTTGTTCTTTCTATTCGAATAGGCAGCGTCTTGTTCTTGACTGGGGACTTTCAAATTTTGGCCTCTGTGTAAAATAAATTTACACCTCTCTATAGAATGTCACAAAACTGTCCTTCTCAGGACAAAAACTGTCCTTTTAATGTGACATGGTTGTAACCCAATGGTCCACTCCATATATCATTTGACAATGACCAATACATCCCTTCTGAAAACGCTTTGTCTATAAGTTCTCTTACCAAGATGGTTCCTTGTGGCTGTCAGTGTTTTGGGTTTGGTTGTGAAGCTTGTAGTGTAGATATCGATATGTTAAGTTATCAGTAGTGTAGATATAAAACAAATGTATATAACTAATATATTAATCATTTAGATAAGAATATCATAAATATTACACCTATATATTATTTTTATTAATGTTATTCCTTATTTAGATTACGGAATGAAGCAGACACTCACACAGTCTCTTGGTTTATATGTATTGCTTAAAACATGTTTTTGGTTTATTTTTTCAATGTACTGCAACCACCTGAATATCAACAATGTGGGGTGTTTGGTGCGGAATGATGGACAAATTGTTTAGTTGGGAATCAGAGACCTAAGATAGCAGGTAAATCATATTTTCTACACAGACTTTTACTGTTGTACAATAATACTTGAAGTTGGCCAGACAAATATCAGAACCTTGAGCAAATTGCAGTTTTCTTGCTGTTTTACAGCACAAAGTGCTCAATGGTGAGCTATTTGGATCTTTGGCTGTCAGTCGATCTGTCATCTGCTATTTAATTGTTTACATTAAGCATCCACTTTCCTTGAGCAATCCTAATCAAACATGGATACAATGTATATATGGGCATCAGTTCTGGGCCAGTTTCAATTATGGATCAAATCAATATATGGACCTTAATATATATTACAAAAATGCCATAATTATACTACCATGTTTACACTCTAGCTCTTTTATTTCTCCACAAGTCCTAATCATATTTAAACAGAATGTGCATACCTGTAAGATCTATGGGTTAGCTTGATTTGGACCACATTGGTCTTGCAGGTCTAGAGAGTTATCAAAATATGCCATGTTTCGTTATGTTTGCACTTTTAGTCTTGTTTACTCTCTAGAGACCACATTGTTTCAATTTTATGAAACTTGGGCAAAATGTATGTTTTTGTAACATCTAGGTAAAATGTATGTTTCTGTAACATCTAGGTCCTGTTTGAAACTGGGTCACATTGGGTGAAAAACTAGGGTGAAATCCTTGGGTGACATTCTTCTGAATTCCTGCAATTCATGTTATTTGTTAAAGACCATGACTGCCAGAGGGCATGGTTTCAGGTGAGCGATACAGGTCATCATGTCCCTCTTGTTATTAATGTTGAACTTCCTTATATTAGTTGTAGAAATGGGATTGAATAAAAAGACAACTGGCTATACCCCTTACATGTAAATGACTAAATTATTTCCCCCCTTGTCCACACTATTTATAAATGCATTACTGTCTACCATATACAGACAAAGTTGTCCAAAGTCGAATCATTTAATTTGCTCTAGATGCACAATTATGACACTAGATCACTGAACTGAAAAGTGAATACTGATTGAATAATATTCATAGTGAAATAGAACCAGTCTGCTTCATAAACATTATGACTGCGATACAACAACTGCAAGGCGAACCTTTCATTGATGGATATAAACGTGAACAATCTTGGTTTCAGCTTTTATTTATATTGCATAATTCTGATAATAAGTATTTTTATAGCACCAAGGCTTTAAGAAACAAGAATAGAATCAATAAATTGATGATAATAATAGAATGTCAAAGACCATTGTTTCAAATGAGTGGAAGCTGGAATTGTTTCGTGATGTAAAACTTCACATGAAACTAGTGTTTAGAATAATATATTACAAAATCTATTAATAGTTATATTGTTGTCATACGTTATCAACTTTGAAGATCATACGAAAAGTTATGGTCTCCTTCAAAAACTTAACCAACTTGACATTTTGTGTCACTCAAAAAATGTTTTAGAGAACATTATTTTTAATTAATTTTTGTGCACATCACCTGAAATGAAAGTGTCAGAACTTTGTTAAACATAGTAGTTGGTCCCGCCACTCAATATAAGCTCGATCCAATAAAATAATAAGTCTGGTAAAGTAAGGGCGTATAATAACATGATTTTAAACAATTCCAAGTATGGATGACAGGAATTTAAATACAACTGTGCGGTTGTTGTTGTTCTTGTCTTGAATTGACAATCTCTCCATTTAGCACACCAGGCAAATGTCACAAAATAAAAAGGATGCAATAATCTGGGTATATATTAGCTGCATATTGTTAAAAAATTGTTACTGACCTGAGGAAGTGATCAATATCAGCTTATGGTAAAATCATAAACAAAATTCTAAGTAAAAATGGTCCGAGTGAAAATATAGCCATGACAGTGATTATCAGTGCATACCGATCACCAGAGGAAACCAGTAATGTCCGATTACTGTCCTAGTTTTCGTTGCATGTTTGTTTGCATTGAAGTCTAAGCATTGTTTAGTTCTTCCAGAAGAAAATGTCATTTTTGCAGGCAAACATTTAAAAAAACTACTGGAAAACTATATAAAAATTTAGTATTCCTTTTTTTCTAATGTAATTATAGCTCAACCCTATTTTTTGTAGACCAAAGCATTAAAAAACACGATGTCGGCATCCTGTGACAGCAATTACGTCACCAAACATCTTCCCGCCTCATTAATCTATATACTGGTGTAAACTTCTAACCAATATGATAGTCATTTAAGTGCTAATAACCTGCCAGTGTGTATGCCATTTTAGTTTGTGTAACACCTTCGTTTAAATTGTAAGTTTGAATCACAGAGTTTTGAAATTTCAAAAAAATTACTTGAGATCAACATTTGCAGTCTGATTGGTCTATTACAGCATGTTAAACTGTTTTGATATGCAAATACTTGCATTTTACATAATTACTTTGGCAATACAAAAGCTTCTACTGATATTTTAATATTTTAATCAGTCCATCCAACCAATTTCAAATTGTCTGAGATTTTGTGTGTGAGTAGTTTAATGAAAGAGCATAGTTAAAATTGTTTGGATTGAGATATAATAAGGAAGGAATTGCCTACCAAAGTATATGATACTTAGGTTGGTAACCAATGAACACTGGTTAGGTCATGGTTTTGTCCTAGCTGTCATTTGTCTGTATATATACAGGTTATCAACAAAAAATGTATCATTTCAGTTATATATTGAAAGGTATTGCTCTCGTTCCTTTGTAACATAAAACATGTACATAGCTAGGTTACGTACTACGTTAGTGTTTTGTGAAGACATTAAAATATAAAACATTTCAATAGGCGAATATATCTTGAACGTATATCGTTATACAAGGGACATAAAAGCAAAAAATGTATTTCGTCTTCAACACAACCTTCACAATATGGACAAGTACGATGCTCTTGCAATAAACCAACATGTCTACCCTTTTCAATCATAAGATTATGCGCAGGACCTCTAAAATTAGCCATACAACGTCTAAATTTGTCAATTTCAACAATTTGTACTTACTTTGCTACATCATATGAAAGTTTAAAATTAACATAATGAAACAATTTATTCGACTCGGTACATCTAATCCTCCACATTTGAATGTATTGATCCTTAAGTCTCTGTATATATTCAAGTAAAAACAATTTATGGTTAAACTCACCCTTTGCCTCCCAGATATATCCAAATCCATTTTGATACAAATTCAGCCTTACATCGGATACCCAGTTATTATTACCCATATTATCATAATGAACTAACATTTCATAACAAAGTTTGACATATCTGTGTCTTGGCATTTTCAAAAGGCGAAGCCAGTTTTCATACACCGTTTGTCTGCATATATGTACATAGGAAACCTTCCTAAAT
This sequence comes from Mactromeris polynyma, assembly GCA_032209605.1. NCBI lineage: Eukaryota > Metazoa > Mollusca > Bivalvia > Venerida > Mactridae > Mactromeris > Mactromeris polynyma. The sequence goes on from JASFXZ010000011.1 coordinate 19,026,162, forward strand.
CCCCTAATAAAGCATCATTACATGACATAGTATGTGCATTAATAAAACGCTAACAGGCATAAACATGTTCATGTTCACTTCAGGCAACATTTTTCTACGCCCACAATTCTGAGCCATAAAGCAATTTAGGGGCAATTTTCGCATCAAATAACTTGAAAAATGTATGATAAGGTATACAGGTAAATTGATGAAGAGAGTTTAAGAGACTCATCAATGCTTTCTTAGCTTTGACAGACATAGCATCGGCCATTTTATACAAAGATTTGTAAACAATATACCAACATAAGTAAAATCATTAACAACATCGATTCTACAGTTGTCAAAAGTCCACTTTTCTCCTCGTGATAATGTGCCACCTCGTTTTATTAACATTCACTACCAACTTACTTCTTCCACAAAAATCATGTAAAATATTAAGTTGTCTTTGAAGATCAGCAACTGTATCTGAAATCATTGCAATATCGTCAGCAAACATGAGAAGGAATATTTCGGTCAAATATGGAAACAACTGAACTCCCCTAGTATTACAATTACAAAGATGTGTATACAGTTCATCAATAAAACATAGCAAATAGTATCGGGCTCAAAGAACAACCTTGTCTTAGACCAATAGAGCATGTAAATGTGTCTGTAAAACCCTGGTTTGTCCTCACACAACGGAAACATAAATAGACTGTATAGCCTTAAATAGTTTGCACTTTATAAGTTTTCTTTGTAAAACATCATATAAAATACATCGATGAACAGAGTCAAACGCTTTCTGAAAGTCTACGAAAGCTACATAGATTTACTTCCCTTTCAAACTCAAATATTTACGAATGATTGAATAAAGTATAAACCCATTATCTATTGTTGAATATCCCTTCCGGAACCCCAATTGAATTTCACATATTGTATCATAAGCTTGAGTATAAAAGGTCAGCAGTTTTGTTATAACAGAAATATACAATTTGCTCAAAATATCTACGAGGGCAATCCCTCTGTAGTTATCAGTATTATTAACACTTCCTTTCTTGTGTAAAGGAATAATAATAATTTGTGTCCATTGCTCCGGGAACTCCTCTCTTGTAAACAGTCTGTTAAACAGTTTGCATATGAATGATAAAATTACATGAATGCCAAATAAATGTTCTGGTAAAAGCTTTCCACCAACTGACTTATTTAAATTGATTGATTTAATGCTTTCTATGATTTCGTCATCAGTAATAGGAGAGTTAAACACTATATCTTGAATATCATCTAGATTGTCTTCAATATTATCACATCCAGTTGCATTAATATAACTGGTATCAGCTTCTGACGCAAATAGTCTACTAAAATGTTTATACCTATCATCTAGAGAAATGTCTGAGTTGATTCTGGGTTTACACGTTAATTTGTTGATTTCCCGCCCGAACTTGTCTTGGGTCATTTATAGAGGCATCAAGTTTACTTAACGTATTTCTTTTGTATTTAAAACATTTATCTTTATGTTTAATACCTCAATATTTTACATGACGCCATTTATATGATGTCATTATCACTTTGATTATTTCATTGCTCACTAAAGTATTGTAAACATTACAGTAAAAACGCTTTACACATTTGGTGTAAAATGATTCAAAATTAAAATAAGCAAGGAATTGCGTAAACTTTGTTTGGGGTCAGCCCTGCAACTTTGAGCTCTGAAGATTTTAATGAAAGTGATGACTGCAGATATGTAACAAAGATCCTCCTTTACTTTCAGGTCTCCATTCAATGATATGTTTGTGTATATGCTAGTCATTGTTGAGAAAGGTTTCTGGTGCTGAGAAACTGACACACATCACATGGTAAGTTAGACTGTCACTGAATCCATCATATAAACAGCAAATATTAATCAAAGAGCTAACCCACCATAATTGATGCTATTATCTTACATGGTTTGTAAAGATTAAAATGAAATTCTGAGTATTTATTCTAAATTATGACAGAAGTGAGAAATGACAAGGGAGGTAACAATCACTATACATTTTGCTACCAGTCCCTGTGTGTAAGTAATAATGTTACCTTCAGAATGGTATGATATATAATGTAAACAATGTAAATACAAAATGGTGGGTTAGCTCTGTTAGTTAATATTTGTTGTAGAAATTCTGCTGATAAACAAATTGAGTGGTGAAAGTAAAGCTAGTCTTTAAGACTATATATGCATATACTGGGAAACCTCAATAAGAACACCATTGGTTCTGAAGAAATTTGATCTTATCAATGAGGTGGTCTGATTTTTGAGTTAAAATGTGGATGAAAAATAGAAAACAGGGCCCTGAAAATATGGTCCCATTAATGAGGCGGTCTTACTTTTGAGGTGGTCTTTTTGTGAGGTTTTACTGTAGATGAAGCAGCATATGAGCATCACTGTACGATTTCCAACCTCTTTAAGTGAGATTGTTCACAGAAAACGTCACACGTGACGTCACCGTGTACTGACAGTAAGCGATGTTTACCCCATAGGGCAATGAAAACTTAAGTGACCCTAGAGAGTAAACATTGTTCCCTGTTTTCAAATAGTGACATCACATATTGTGTTTTCATGAAATGACGTCACTTACGGACGAGGTTGTAAATCCAATGGCAGCGCTTATATAGACTTTCTATTGATCTTTAAATTTTGATAGTGGCTTATAGAAATATCTCTTTGCCGTACAAAGCTTGGGTTGTGGGCAACACCAAGCGTTAACTAAACGTGTTTATTTTAAATGATAATACCTAAGTTTCTGGATATCTTGGCATTAAATTTATTAGAAAAATAGTAATTAATAGTTAAAACTTCATAAACTCTGCTATATAGGTCTTGACCATTCTAAACATCATAAACTCTACTATAGGTCTTGACCATTCTAAAGTACATAAACTCTACTTTAGGTCTTGACCAGTCTCAACTACAAAAACTCTGCAATAGGTCTTGACCATTCTAAACTTCAGAAACGCTGCTATAGGACTTAACCGTTCTAAAACTCATACACTCTGCTATAGGTCTTAAATGTGTTAAACATCATAAACTCTGATATAGGTCTTAACCATTATAAACATCATAAACTCTGCTATAGGTGTAAATCGTGCAGAACATCATAAACTCTGCTATAGGTCTTAACCGTGTTAAACATCATACATTCTGCTATAGATCATAACTGTGCTAAACATCATAAACTCTGATATAGGTATTAACCATTCTAAACATAATAAACACTGCTATAGGTCTTAATCGTGCTAAACATAATCAATTCTGCTATAGATCTTAACCATTATAAAAATCATAATCTCTGATATAGGTCCTAACCATTCTTAACTTCATAAACTCAGCTATGGGTCTTAACTGTGCTAAACATCATAAACTCTGCTGTAGGTCTTCACAATTCTAAACTTCATAAACTCTGCTATAGGTATTAACCATTCTAAACTTTATAAACTCTGCTATAGGTAGTTATACCATTCTAATCATCATAAACACTGCTATAGGTCTCTTTACCATTCTAAACATCAACAACTCTGCTTAACGTCTTTTTACCATTCTAAAGATCCTTAACTCTGTTATAGGTCTGTTTACCATTCTAAACTGCATAAACTCTGCTAAGGGTATTTACTGTGCTAAACATCATAAACTCTGCTATAGGTCATAAATGTGCTAAATATCATGAACTCAGCTATAGGTCTTAACGTTGCTAAACATCATAAACTCTGCTATAGATCTTGACCATTCTAAATATCATAAACAATGCTCTTTGTCTTAACTTTGCTAAACATAATAAACTCTGCTATAGGTCTTAACTGCGCTAAACATCATATACTCTGCTATAGGTCTTAACTGTGATAAACATAAACACATATATAGGTCTCATGTTAAACATGATAAACTCTGCTATAGTTCTTAACTGTGCTAAACAACATAACTCTGCTATAGGTTTTAACTGTGCTAAACAACATAACTCTGCTATAGTTCTTAACTGTGCTAAACATCATAAACTCTGCTATAGGTCTTAACTGTGCTAAATATCATAAATTCGGCTATAAGTTTTAACTGTGCTAAACATCGTAAACTCTGCTATAGGTCTTAACTGTTGTAAAGATCATACACTCTGCAATAGGTCTTAAACGTGTAAAACATAATAAACACTGCTATGGGTCTTAATGCTGCAGAGCACCATAAAATCTGCTTTAGGTCTAAATGCTGCTTAACATAAACAAACTCTGCTAGAGGTCCTAATGCTGCTTAACATCATAAATTCAACTATATGTCTAAATGCTGCTAAACATGAAAAAACTCCATTATGGGTCTTAATGCTGATGAGCACCATTATCTCTGCTACAGGTTTTATGTTACTTAAAATTATAAACTCAACTGCATGTATATAACTTAATGCTGCAAAACATCATCAACTCTGCTTTAGGTCTTAATGGTGTAAACGTCATAAATTCTGCTTTTGGTCTTAATACAGCTAAACAATATAAACTTCACTGTAGGTCATATTGCTGCAGAGCGCCATAAACTCTGCTATAGGTCTTAATGATGCTAAACGTTATAAACTCTGCTATAGGTCTTCTAGACATTATAAACTCTGCTATAGGTCGTATTGCTGCTAAACATAATACACTCTGCTATAGGTCTTAATGCTGCTTAACATTATAAACTCAGCTATAGGTCTTAATGATGCTAAACATTATAAACTCTGCTGTAGGTCTTGGTGCTGCTAAACATTATAAACTTTGCTATAAGTCTTAATGCTGCTCAACTATTGGTCCTAATGCTGCTAAACATTATAAACTCTGCTATAGGTCTTAATGCTGCTAAACATTATAAACTCTGCTATAGGTCTTAATGCTGCTAAACATTATAAACTCTGCTGAAGGTCTTAGTGCTGCAAAACATTATAAACTTTGCTATAAGTCTTAATGCTACTCAACTGTAGGTCCTAATGCTGCTAAACATTATAAACTCTGCTATAGGTCTTAATGCTGCTAACCATTATAAACTCTGCTATAGGTCTTAATGCTGCTAAACATTATAAACTCTGCTATAGGTCTTAATGCTGCTAAACATTATAAACTCTGCTATAGGTCTTAATGCTGCTTAACATTATAAACTCTGCTGTAGGTCTTATTGCTGCTGAGCGCCATAAACTCTGCTACAGGTCTTAATGATGCTAAACGTTATAAACTCTATTATAGGTCTTAATGGTGATAAACATCATAAACTCTGCTTTAGGTATTTTTGCTGCAAAACATCATAACCTCCACTATAGGTCTTAATGCTGCTAAACGTTATAAACTCTGCTATAGGTCTTAATTGTGATAAACATCATAAACTCTGCTTTAGGTATTTATGCTGCAAAACATCATAACCTCCACTATAGGTCTTAATGCAGCTAAACATCATATACTTCGCATTAGGTCTTAATGATGCTAAACGTTATAAACTCTGCTATAGGTCTTAATGGTGATAAACATCATAAACTCTGCTTTAGGTCTTTATGCTGCAAAACATCATAACCTCCACTATAGGTCTTAATGCAGCTAAAAATCATATACTTCATATTAGGTCTTAATGCTGCTAAACATTATAAACTCTGCTATAAGTATTTATGCTACTCAGCTATAGGTCCTAATGCTGCTTAACATTATAAACTTTGCTGGAGGTCTTAGTGCTGCTAAACATTAAAATTTTTGCTATAAGTCTTAATGCTACTCAACTATTGGTCCTAATGCTGCTAAACATTATAAACTCTGCTATAGGTCTTAATGCTGCTAAACATTATAAACTCTGCTGCAGGTATTATAGCTGCTGAGCGCCATAAACTCTGATATAGGTCTTAATTATGCTAAACGTTATAAACTCTGCTATAGGTCTTAATGGTGATAAACATCATAAACTCTGCTTTAGGTCTTTATGCTGCAAAACATCATTACCTCCACTATAGGTCTTAATGCAGCTAAAAATCATATACTTCACATTAGGTCTTAATGCTGCTAAACATTATAAACTCTGCTATAAATCTTTATGCTACTCAGCTATAGGTCCTAATGCTGCTTAACATTATAAACTATGTTATAAGTCTTAATGCTGCTTATCATCAAAAACTCTGCTATAGGTCTTAATTCTGCAAAACTCAATACACTTTGCTACAGCTTTATGCTACTTAACATCATTAACTTAGCTATCAATTTAACCTGTCTCAAAAGCCACCTCTTGTATGCAGTCTTCTGCCAACAGAGACATTTCCAATAAGTCAGTTTAACCTGTCCCAACAGCCACCTAATATATGCCGTATCTTTCCAGCAGATGCATTTTCAATGAATCACTTTAACCTGTCTCAGCAGCCACCTCTTATATGCAGTCATCTGTCAACTGAGGCACTTTCAATAAAAGTAACATAAGGTATTATGTAATTTATTGGAAGAAATTGTGTATGGGGAAGGGGTCTGCCAGCAATATTGTGTTGTGTGGACTTTTTGTATTAAAGCAATGACTGCTGGTATGTTACAAATGTGCTCATTTATTTTCAGATCTCCATTCGATGTGATGTTGGTGTATCTGCTAGTCACTGTTGAGATACTTGTTTGATGCTGAGATACTGATACACAGTGCATGGTAAGTTAGACCGTCACAGAATCATTCATATAAACAGCAAATATTAATGAAAGAGCTAACCCACCATAATTGTTTAATACATAGTTTGGGGAAAGATTAAAGTTACATTGTATTTCCTACAAAATTATGATAGAAGTGAACAATGACAAGGGAGGTAACCATGCAGATAATAGTCTGTTTGTAGAGGGCTAAACCTTCTGTATGGTATGATAATTTAAGGCACAGATAATGTGAATAATAAGTTGTGGGTAAGCTCTGTTATTTAATATGTGCTGTGGAAATTCTGCTGAGAATCATTAGGAGAGATGAAAGGCCACATTAATGCTGCTTAACATCATAAACTCTGCTATAGGTCTTAATGATGCTAAACATTATAAACCCTGCTATAGGTATTAATGCTGTTAAACATAATAAACTTTGTAATAAGTATCAATGCTGCATAACAACATAAACTCAACTATAGGTTTTAATGTTACTTAAAATCATGAACTCGACTACATGTATATTAACTCCGCGTTAAGTGTTAATGCTGCAAAACATCATAAACTCCACTATAGTTCTTATTGCATCTTAACATCATAAACTTCACTATAGGTCTTACTGCTGCTTAACATTATAAACTCTGCTATAGGTCCTCTAGACATTATAAACTCTGCTATAGGTCGTATTGCTGCTAAACATAATACAATCTGCTATAGGTCTTAATGCTGCTTAACATTATAAACTCAGCTATAGGTCTTAATGATGCTAAACATTATAAACTCTGCTATATGTCTTAATGCTGTTAAACATTATAAACTTTGTAATAAGTATTAATGCTGCATAACAACATAAACTCAACTATAGGTCTTAATGCTGCTAAACATTATAAACTTTGCTATAAGTCTTAATGCTACTCCACTATCGGTCCTAATGCTGCTAAACATAAACTCTGCAATAGGTCTTAATTCTGCTAAACATTATAAACTCTGCTGTAGGTCTTAGTGCTGCTAAACATTATAAACTTTGCTATAAGTCTTAATGCTACTCAACTATTGGTCCTAATGCTGCTAAACATTATAAACTCTGCTATAGGTCTTAATGCTGCTAAACATTATAAACTCTGCTATAGGTCTTAATGCTGCTAAACATTATAAACTTTGCTATAAGTCTTAATGCTACTCAACTATTGGTCCTAATGCTGCTAAACATAAAACCTGCTATAGGTCTTAATTCTGCTCAACATTATAAACTCTGCTGTAGGTCTTAGTGCTGCTAAACATTATAAACTTTGCTATAAGTCTTAATGCTACTCAACTATTAGTCCTAATGCTGCGAAACATTATAAACTCTGCTATAGGTCTTAATGCTGCTAAACATTATAAACTCTGCTATAGGTCTTAATGCTGCTAAACATTATAAACTTTGCTATAAGTCTTAATGCTACTCAACTATTGGTCCTAATGCTGCTAAATATTATAAACTCTGCTATAGGTCTTAATGCTGCTAAACATTATAAACTCTGCTATAGGTCTTAATGATGCTAAACGTTATAAACTCTGCTATAGGTCTTAATGGTGATAAACATCATAAACTCTGCTTTAGGTCTTTATGCTGCAAAACATCATAACCTACACTATAGGTCTTAATGCAGCTAAAAATCATATACGTCACATTAGGTCTTAATGCTGCTAAACATTATAAACTCTGCTATGAGTCTGTATGCTACTCAGCTATAGGTCCTAATGCTGCTTAACATTATAAACTATGTTATAAGTCTAAATGCTGCTAAACATTATAAACTCTGCTATAGGTCTTAATGCAGTTAAACATTATAAACTCTGATGTAGGTCTTATTGCTGCTGAGCGCCATAAACTCTGCTATAGGTCTTTATGCTGCAAAACATCATAACCTCCACTATAGGTCTTAATGCAGCTAAAAATCATATACTTTACATTAGGTCTTAATGCTGCTAAACATTATAAACTCTGCTATAGGTCTTAATGCTGCTAAACATTATAAACTCTGCTATAGGTCTTAATGCTGCTAAACATTATAAACTTTGCTATAAGTCTTAATGCTACTCAACTATTGGTCCTAATGCTGCTAAACATAAAACCTGCTATAGGTCTTAATTCTGCTCAACATTATAAACTCTGCTGTAGGTCTTAGTGCTGCTAAACATTATAAACTTTGCTATAAGTCTTAATGCTACTCAAGTATTAGTCCTAATGCTGCTAAACATTATAAACTCTGCTATAGGTCTTAATGCTGCTAAACATTATAAACTCTGCTATAGGTCTTAATGCTGCTAAACATTATAAACTTTGCTATAAGTCTTAATGCTACTCAACTATTGGTCCTAATGCTGCTAAATATTATAAACTCTGCTATAGGTCTTAATGCTGCTAAACATTATAAACTCTGCTATAGGTCTTAATGCTGCTAAACATTATAAACTCTGCTGTAGGTCTTATTGCTGCTGCGCGCCATAAACTCTGCTATAGGTCTTAATGATGCTAAACGTTATAAACTCTGCTATAGGTCTTAATGGTGATAAACATCATAAACTCTGCTTTAGGTCTTTATGCTGCAAAACATCATAACCTACACTATAGGTCTTAATGCAGCTAAAAATCATATACGTCACATTAGGTCTTAATGCTGCTAAACATTATAAACTCTGCTATGAGTCTGTATGCTACTCAGCTATAGGTCCTAATGCTGCTTAACATTATAAACTATGTTATAAGTCTAAATGCTGCTAAACATTATAAACTCTGCTATAGGTCTTAATGCAGTTAAACATTATAAACTCTGCTGTAGGTCTTATTGCTGCTGAGCGCCATAAACTCTGCTATAGGTCTTTATGCTGCAAAACATCATAACCTCCACTATAGGTCTTAATGCAGCTAAAAATCATATACTTTACATTAGGTCTTAATGCTGCTAAACATTATAAACTCTGCTATATAAGTCTTTATGCTACTCAGCTATAGGTCATAATGTTGCTTAACATTATAAACTATGTTATAAGTCTTAATGCTGCTTATCATCAAAAACTCTGCTATAGGTCTTAATGATGCTAAACATTATAAACTCTGCTATAGGTCTTAATGCTGCTAAACATTATAAACTTTGCTATAGGTCTTAATGCTACTCAACTATTGGTCCTAATGCTGCTAAACATTATAAACTCTGCTATAGGTCTTAATGCTGCTAAACATTATAAACTCTGCTATAGGTCTTAATGCTGCTAAACATTATAAACTCTGCTGTAGGTCTTAGTGCTGCTAAACATTATAAACTTTGCTATAAGTCTTAATGCTACTCACCTATTGGTCCTAGTGCTGCTAAACATTATAAACTCTGCTATAGGTCTTAATGCTGCTAAACATTATAAACTCTGCTGTAGGTCTTATTGCTGCTGAGCGCCATAAACTCTGCTTTAGGTCTTTATGCTGCAAAACATCATAACCTCCACTGTAGGTCTTAATGCAGCTTAAAATCATATACTTCAAATTAGGTCTTAATGCTGCTAAACATTATAAACTCTGCTATGAGTCTTTATGCTACTCAGCTATAGGTCCTAATGCTGCTTAACATTATAAACTATGTTATAAGTCTAAATGCTGCTAAACATTATAAACTCTGCTATAGGTCTTAATGCTGCTAAACATTATAAACTCTGCTGTAGGTCTTAGTGCTGCTAAACATTATAAACTTTGCTATAAGTCTTAATGCTACTCAACTATTGGTCCCAGTGCTGCTAAACATTATAAACTCTGCTATAGGTCTTAATGCTGCTAAACATTATAAACTCTGTTGTAGGTCTTATTGCTGCTGAGCGCCATAAACTCTGCTATAGGTCTTAATGATGCTAAACGTTATAAACTCTGCTATAGGTCTTAATGGTGATAAACATCATAAACTCTGCTTTAGGTATTTATGCTGCAAAACATCATAACCTCCACTATAGGTCTTAATGCCGGTAAACATCATATACTTCGCATTAGGTCTTAATGATGCTAAACGTTATAAACTCTGCTATAGGTCTTAATGGTGATAAACATCATAAACTCTGCTTTAGGTCTTTATGCGGCAAAACATCATAACCTCCACTATAGGTCTTAATGCAGCTAAAAATCATATACTTCACATTAGGTCTTAATGCTGCTAAACATTATAAACTCTGCTATAAGTCTTTATGCTACTCAGCTATAGGTCCTAATGCTGCTTAACATTATAAACTTTGCTGGAGGTCTTAGTGCTGCTAAACATTAAAATTTTTGCTATAAGTCTTAATGCTACTCAACTATTGGTCCTAATGCTGCTAAACATTATAAACTCTGCTATAGGTCTTAATGCTGCTAAACATTATAAACTCTGCTGCAGGTATTATAGCTGCTGAGCGCCATAAACTCTGATATAGGTCTTAATTATGCTAAACGTTATAAACTCTGCTATAGGTCTTAATGGTGATAAACATCATAAACTCTGCTTTAGGTCTTTATGCTGCAAAACATCATAACCTCCACTATAGGTCTTAATGCAGCTAAAAATCATATACTTCACATTAGGTCTTAATGCTGCTAAACATTATAAACTCTGCTATAAATCTTTATGCTACTCAGCTATAGGTCCTAATGCTGCTTAACATTATAAACTATGTTATAAGTCTAAATGCTGCTTATCATCAAAAACTCTGCTATAGGTCTTAATTCTGCAAAACTCAATACACTTTGCTACAGCTTTATGCTACTTAACATCATTAACTTAGCTATCAATTTAACCTGTCTCAAAAGCCACCTCTTGTATGCAGTCTTCTGCCAACAGAGACATTTCCAATAAGTCAGTTTAACCTGTCCCAACAGCCACCTAATATATGCCGTATCTTTCCAGCAGATGCATTTTCAATGAATCACTTTAACCTGTCTCAGCAGCCACCTCTTATATGCAGTCATCTGTCAACTGAGGCACTTTCAATAAAAGTAACATAAGGTATTATGTAATTTATTGGAAGAAATTGTGTATGGGGAAGGGGTCTGCCAGCAATATTGTGTTGTGTGGACTTTTTGTATTAAAGCAATGACTGCTGGTATGTTACAAATGTGCTCATTTATTTTCAGATCTCCATTCGATGTGATGTTGGTGTATCTGCTAGTCACTGTTGAGATACTTGTTTGATGCTGAGATACTGATACACAGTGCATGGTAAGTTAGACCGTCACAGAATCATTCATATAAACAGCAAATATTAATGAAAGAGCTAACCCACCATAATTGTTTAATACATAGTTTGGGGAAAGATTAAAGTTACATTGTATTTCCTACAAAATTATGATAGAAGTGAACAATGACAAGGGAGGTAACCATGCAGATAATAGTCTGTTTGTAGAGGGCTAAACCTTCTGTATGGTATGATAATTCAAGGTACAGATAATGTGAATAATAAGTTGTGGGTAAGCTCTGTTATTTAATATGTGCTGTGGAAATTCTGCTGAGAATCATTAGGAGAGATGAAAGGCCACATTAATGCTGCTTAACATCATAAACTCTGCTATAGGTCTTAATGATGCTAAACATTATAAACCCTGCTATAGGTATTAATGCTGTTAAACATAATAAACTTTGTAATAAGTATCAATGCTGCATAACAACATAAACTCAACTATAGGTTTTAATGTTACTTAAAATCATGAACTCGACTACATGTATATTAACTCCGCGTTAAGTGTTAATGCTGCAAAACATCATAAACTCCACTATAGTTCTTATTGCATCTTAACATCATAAACTTCACTATAGGTCTTACTGCTGCTTAACATTATAAAATCTGCTATAGGTCCTCTAGACATTATAAACTCTGCTATAGGTCGTATTGCTGCTAAACATAATACAATCTGCTATAGGTCTTAATGCTGCTTAACATTATAAACTCAGCTATAGGTCTTAATGATGCTAAACATTATAAACTCTGCTATACGTCTTAATGCTGTTAAACATTATAAACTTTGTAATAAGTATTAATGCTGCATAACAACATAAACTCAACTATAGGTCTTAATGCTGCTAAACATTATAAACTTTGCTATAAGTCTTAATGCTACTCCACTATCGGTCCTAATGCTGCTAAACATAAACTCTGCTATAGGTCTTAATTCTGCTAAACATTATAAACTCTGCTGTAGGTCTTAGTGCTGCTAAACATTATAAACTTTGCTATAAGTCTTAATGCTACTCAACTATTGGTCCTAATGCTGCTAAACATTATAAACTCTGCTATAGGTCTTAATGCTGCTAAACATTATAAACTCTGCTATAGGTCTTAATGCTGCTAAACATTATAAACTTTGCTATAAGTCTTAATGCTACTCAACTATTGGTCCTAATGCTGCTAAACATAAAACCTGCTATAGGTCTTAATTCTGCTCAACATTATAAACTCTGCTGTAGGTCTTAGTGCTGCTAAACATTATAAACTTTGCTATAAGTCTTAATGCTACTCAAGTATTAGTCCTAATGCTGCTAAACATTATAAACTCTGCTATAGGTCTTAATGCTGCTAAACATTATAAACTCTGCTATAGGTCTTAATGCTGCTAAACATTATAAACTTTGCTATAAGTCTTAATGCTACTCAACTATTGGTCCTAATGCTGCTAAATATTATAAACTCTGCTATAGGTCTTAATGCTGCTAAACATTATAAACTCTGCTATAGGTCTTAATGCTGCTAAACATTATAAACTCTGCTGTAGGTCTTATTGCTGCTGCGCGCCATAAACTCTGCTATAGGTCTTAATGATGCTAAACGTTATAAACTCTGCTATAGGTCTTAATGGTGATAAACATCATAAACTCTGCTTTAGGTCTTTATGCTGCAAAACATCATAACCTACACTATAGGTCTTAATGCAGCTAAAAATCATATACGTCACATTAGGTCTTAATGCTGCTAAACATTATAAACTCTGCTATGAGTCTGTATGCTACTCAGCTATAGGTCCTAATGCTGCTTAACATTATAAACTATGTTATAAGTCTAAATGCTGCTAAACATTATAAACTCTGCTATAGGTCTTAATGCAGTTAAACATTATAAACTCTGCTGTAGGTCTTATTGCTGCTGAGCGCCATAAACTCTGCTATAGGTCTTTATGCTGCAAAACATCATAACCTCCACTATAGGTCTTAATGCAGCTAAAAATCATATACTTTACATTAGGTCTTAATGCTGCTAAACATTATAAACTCTGCTATATAAGTCTTTATGCTACTCAGCTATAGGTCATAATGCTGCTTAACATTATTAACTATGTTATAAGTCTTAATGCTGCTTATCATCAAAAACTCTGCTATAGGTCTTAATGATGCTAAACATTATAAACTCTGCTATAGGTCTTAATGCTGCTAAACATTATAAACTTTGCTATAGGTCTTAATGCTACCCAACTATTGGTCCTAATGCTGCTAAACATTATAAACTCTGCTATAGGTCTTAATGCTGCTAAACATTATAAACTCTGCTATAGGTCTTAATGCTGCTAAACATTATAAACTCTGCTGTAGGTCTTAGTGCTGCTAAACATTATAAACTTTGCTATAAGTCTTAATGCTACTCACCTATTGGTCCTAGTGCTGCTAAACATTATAAAATCTGCTATAGGTCTTAATGCTGCTAAACATTATAAACTCTGCTGTAGGTCTTATTGCTGCTGAGCGCCATAAACTCTGCTTTAGGTCTTTATGCTGCAAAACATCATAACCTCCACTGTAGGTCTTAATGCAGCTTAAAATCATATACTTCAAATTAGGTCTTAATGCTGCTAAACATTATAAACTCTGCTATGAGTCTTTATGCTACTCAGCTATAGGTCCTAATGCTGCTTAACATTATAAACTATGTTATAAGTCTAAATGCTGCTAAACATTATAAACTCTGCTATAGGTCTTAATGCTGCTAAACATTATAAACTCTGCTGTAGGTCTTAGTGCTGCTAAACATTATAAACTTTGCTATAAGTCTTAATGCTACTCAACTATTGGTCCTAGTGCTGCTAAACATTATAAACGCTGCTATAGGTCTTAATGCTGCTAAAAATTATAAACTCTGTTGTAGGTCTTATTGCTGCTGAGCGCCATAAACTCTGCTATAGGTCTTAATGATGCTAAACTTTATAAACTCTGCTATAGGTCTTAATGGTGATAAACATCATAAACTCTGCTTTAGGTATTTATGCTGCAAAACATCATAACCTCCACTATAGGTCTTAATGCAGGTAAACATCATATACTTCGCATTAGGTCTTAATGATGCTAAACGTTATAAACTCTGCTATAGGTCTTAATGGTGATAAACATCATAAACTCTGCTTTAGGTATTTATGCTGCAAAACATCATAACCTCCACTATAGGTCTTAATGCAGGTAAACATCATATACTTCGCATTAGGTCTTAATGATGCTAAACGTTACAAACTCTGCTATAGGTCTTAATGGTGATAAACATCATAAACTCTGCTTTAGGTCTTTATTCTGCAAAACATCATAACCTCTACTATAGGTCTTAATGCAGCTAAAAATCATATACTTCACATTAGGTCTTAATGCTGCTAAACATTATAAACTCTGCTATAAGTCTTTATGCTACTCAGCTATAGGTCCTAATGCTGCTTAACATTATAAATTCTGCTGTATGTCTTAGTGCTGCTAAATATTATAAACTTTGCTATAAGTCTTAATGCTACTCAACTATTGGTCCTAATGCTGCTAAACATTATAAACTCTGCTATAGGTCTTAATGCTGCTAAACATTATAAACTCTGCTGTAGGTCTTATTGCTGCTGCGCGCCATAAACTCTGCTATAGGTCTTAATGATGCTAAACGTTATAAACTCTGCTATAGGTCTTAATGGTGATAAACATCATAAACTCTGCTTTAGGTCTTTATGCTGCAAAACATCACAACCTCCACTATAGGTCTTAATGCAGCTAAAAATCATATACGTCACATTAGGTCTTAATGCTGCTAAACATTATAAACTCTGCTATGAGTCTTTATGCTACTCAGCTATAGGTCCTAATGCTGCTTAACATTATAAACTATGTTATAAGTCTAAATGCTGCTAAACATTATAAACTCTGCTATAGGTCTTAATGCTGTTAAACATTATAAACTCTGCTGTAGGTCTTATTGCTGCTGAGCGCCATAAACTCTGCTATAGGTCTTTATGCTGCAAAACATCATAACCTCCACTATAGGTCTTAATGCAGCTAAAAATCATATACTTTACATTAGGTCTTAATGCTGCTAAACATTATAAACTCTGCTATATAAGTCTTTATGCTACTCAGCTATAGGTCATAATGCTGCTTAACATTATAAACTATGTTATAAGTCTAAATGCTGCTTATCATCAAAAACTCTGCTATAGGTCTTAATTCTGCAAAACTCCATACACTTTGCTACAGCTTTATGCTACTTAACATCATTAACTTAGCTATCAATTTAACCTGTCTCAAAAGCCACCTCTTGTATGCAGTCTTCTGCCAACAGAGACATTTCCAATAAGTCAGTTTAACCTGTCTCAACAGCCACCTAATATATGCTTATCTTTCCAGCAGATGCATTTTCAATGAATCACTTTAACCAGTCTCAGCAGCCACCTCTTATATGCAGTCATCTGTCAACTGAGGCACTTTCAATAAAAGTAACATAAGGTATTATGTAATTTATTGGAAGAAATTGTGTATGGGGAAGGGGTCTGCCAGCAATATTGTGTTGTGTGGACTTTTTGTATTAAAGCAATGACTGCTGGTATGTTACAAATGTGCTCATTTATTTTCAGATCTCCATTCGATGTGATGTTGGTGTATCTGCTAGTCACTGTTGAGATACTTGTTTGATGCTGAGATACTGATACACAGTGCATGGTAAGTTAGACCGTCACAGAATCATTCATATAAACAGCAAATATTAATGAAAGAGCTAACCCACCATAATTGTTTAATACATAGTTTGGGGAAAGATTAAAGTTACATTGTATTTCCTACAAAATTATGATAGAAGTGAACAATGACAAGGGAGGTAACCATGCAGATAATAGTCTGTTTGTAGAGGGCTAAACCTTCTGTATGGTATGATAATTCAAGGCACAGATAATGTGAATAATAAGTTGTGGGTAAGCTCTGTTATTTAATATGTGCTGTGGAAATTCTGCAGAGAATCATTAGGAGAGATGAAAGGCCACCTTAATGCTGCTTAACATCATAAACTCTGCTATAGGTCTTAATGATGCTAAACATTATAAACTCTGCTATAGGTCTTAATGCTGCTAAACATTATAAACTTAGCTATAAGTCTCAATCCTACTCAACTATTGGTCCTAATGCTGCTAAACATTATAAACTCTGCTATAGGTCTTAATGCTGCTAAACATTATAAACTCTGCTATAGGTCTTAATGCTGCTAAACATTATAAACTCTGCTGTAGGTCTTAGTGCTGCTAAACATTATAAACTTTGCTATAAGTCATAATGCTACTCACCTATTGGTCCTAGTGCTGCTAAACATCATAAACTCTGCTATAGGTCTTAATGCTGCTAAACATTATAAACTCTGCTGTAGGTCTTATTGCTGCTGAGCGCCATAAACTCTGCTTTAGGTCTTTATGCTGCAAAACATCATAACCTCCACTGTAGGTCTTAATGCAGCTTAAAATCATATACTTCAAATTAGGTCTTAATGCTGCTAAACATTATAAACTCAGCTATGAGTCTTTATGCTACTCAGCTATAGGTCCTAATGCTGCTTAACATTATAAACTATGTTATAAGTCTAAATGCTGCTAAACATTATAAACTCTGCTATAGGTCTTAATGCTGCTAAACATTATAAACTCTGCTGTAGGTCTTAGTGCTGCTACACATTATAAACTTTGCTATAAGTCTTAATGCTACTCAACTATTGGTCCCAGTGCTGCTAAACATTATAAACTCTGCTATAGGTCTTAATGCTGCTAAATATTATAAACTCTGCTGTAGGTCTTATTGCAGCTGAGCGCCATAAACTCTGCTATAGGTCTTAATGATGCTAAACGTTATAAACTCTGCTATAGGTCTTAATGGTGATAAACATCATAAACTCTGCTTTAGGTATTTATGCTGCAAAACATCATAACCTCCACTATAGGTCTTAATGCAGGTAAACATCATATACTTCGCATTAGGTCTTAATGATGCTAAACGTTATAAACTCTGCTATAGGTCTTAATGGTGATAAACATCAAAAACTCTGCTTTAGGTCTTTATGCTGCAAAAAAAAAAAACCTCCACTATAGGTCTTAATGCAGCTAAAAATCATATACTTCACATTAGGTCTTAATGCTGCTAAACAATATAAACTCTGCTATAAGTCTTTATGCTACTCAGCTATAGGTCCTAATGCTGCTTAACATTATAAACTCTGCTGTATGTCTTAGTGCTGCTAAACATTATAAACTTTGCTATAAGTCTTAATGCTACTCAACTATTGGTCATAATGCTGCTAAACATTATAAACTCTGCTATAGGTCTTAATGCTGCTAAACATTATTAACTCTGCTGTAGGTCTTATTGCTGCTGCGCGCCATAAACTCTGCTATAGGTCTTAGTGCTGCTAAACATTATAAACTTTGCTATAAGTCTTAATGCTACTCACCTATTGGTCCTAGTGCTGCTGAACATTATAAACTCTGCTATAGGTCTTAATGCTGCTAAACATTATAAACTCTGCTGTAGGTCTTATTGCTGCTGAGCGCCATAAACTCTGCTTTAGGTCTTTATGCTGCAAAACATCATAACCTCCACTGTAGGTCTTAATGCAGCTTAAAATCATATACTTCAAATTAGGTCTTAATGCTGCTAAACATTATAAACTCTGCTATGAGTCTTTATGCTACTCAGCTATAGGTCCTAATGCTGCTTAACATTATAAACTATGTTATAAGTCTAAATGCTGCTAAACATTATAAACTCTGCTATAGGTCTTAATGCTGCTAAACATTATAAACTCTGCTGTAGGTCTTAGTGCTGCTAAACATTATAAACTTTGCTATAAGTCTTAATGCTACTCAACTATTGGTCCTAGTGCTGCTAAACATTATAAACTCTGCTATAGGTCTTAATGCTGCTAAACATTATAAACTCTGTTGTAGGTCTTATTGCTGCTGAGCGCCATAAACTCTGCTATAGGTCTTAATGATGCTAAACGTTATAAACTCTGCTATAGGTCTTAATGGTGATAAACATCATAAACTCTGCTTTAGGTATTTATGCTGCAAAACATCATAACCTCCACTATAGGTCTTAATGCAGGTAAACATCATATACTTCGCATTAGGTCTTAATGATGCTAAACGTTATAAACTCTGCTATAGGTCTTAATGGTGATAAACATCATAAACTCTGCTTTAGGTCTTTATGCTGCAAAACATCATAACCTCCACTATAGGTCTTAATGCAGCTAAAAATCATATACTTCACATTAGGTCTTAATGCTGCTAAACATTATAAACTCTGCTATAAGTCTTTATGCTACTCAGCTATAGGTCCTAATGCTGCTTAACATTATAAACTCTGCTGTATGTCTTAGTGCTGCTAAACATTATAAACTTTGCTATAAGTCTTAATTCTACTCAACTATTGGTCATAATGCTGCTAAACATTATAAACTCTGCTGTAGGTCTTAGTGCTGCTAAAAATTATAAACTTTGCTATAAGTCTTAATGCTACTCACCTATTGGTCCTAGTGCTGCTAAACATTATAAACTCTGCTATAGGTCTTAATGCTGCTAAACATTATAAACTCTGCTGTAGGTCTTATTGCTGCTGAGCGCCATAAACTCTGCTTTAGGTCTTTATGCTGCAAAACATCATAACCTCCACTGTAGGTCTTAATGCAGCTTAAAATCATATACTTCAAATTAGGTCTTAATGCTGCTAAACATTATAAACTCTGCTATGAGTCTTTATGCTACTCAGCTATAGGTCCTAATGCTGCTTAACATTATAAACTATGTTATAAGTCTAAATGCTGCTAAACATTATAAACTCTGCTATAGGTCTTAATGCTGCTAAACATTATAAACTCTGCTGTAGGTCTTAGTGCTGCTAAACATTATAAACTTTGCTATAAGTCTTAATGCTACTCAACTATTGGTCCCAGTGCTGCTAAACATTATAAACTCTGCTATAGGTCTTAATGCTGCTAAACATTATAAACTCTGTTGTAGGTCTTATTGCTGCTGAGCGCCATAAACTCTGCTATAGGTCTTAATGATGCTAAACGTTATAAACTCTGCTATAGGTCTTAATGGTGATAAACATCATAAACTCTGCTTTAGGTATTTATGCTGCAAAACATCATAACCTCCACTATAGGTCTTAATGCAGGTAAACATCATATACTTCGCATTAGGTCTTAATGATGCTAAACGTTATAAACTCTGCTATAGGTCTTAATGGTGATAAACATCATAAACTCTGCTTTAGGTCTTTATGCGGCAAAACATCATAACCTCCACTATAGGTCTTAATGCAGCTAAAAATCATATACTTCACATTAGGTCTTAATGCTGCTAAACATTATAAACTCTGCTATAAGTCTTTATGCTACTCAGCTATAGGTCCTAATGC
The DNA here is from genome assembly GCA_032209605.1 of Mactromeris polynyma. Lineage (NCBI taxonomy): Eukaryota > Metazoa > Mollusca > Bivalvia > Venerida > Mactridae > Mactromeris > Mactromeris polynyma. Next base: position 19,046,423 of record JASFXZ010000011.1, read on the forward strand.
TGCTTAACATTATAAACTTTGCTGGAGGTCTTAGTGCTGCTAAACATTAAAATTTTTGCTATAAGTCTTAATGCTACTCAACTATTGGTCCTAATGCTGCTAAACATTATAAACTCTGCTATAGGTCTTAATGCTGCTAAACATTATAAACTCTGCTGCAGGTATTATAGCTGCTGAGCGCCATAAACTCTGATATAGGTCTTAATTATGCTAAACGTTATAAACTCTGCTATAGGTCTTAATGGTGATAAACATCATAAACTCTGCTTTAGGTCTTTATGCTGCAAAACATCATAACCTCCACTATAGGTCTTAATGCAGCTAAAAATCATATACTTCACATTAGGTCTTAATGCTGCTAAACATTATAAACTCTGCTATAAATCTTTATGCTACTCAGCTATAGGTCCTAATGCTGCTTAACATTATAAACTATGTTATAAGTCTAAATGCTGCTTATCATCAAAAACTCTGCTATAGGTCTTAATTCTGCAAAACTCAATACACTTTGCTACAGCTTTATGCTACTTAACATCATTAACTTAGCTATCAATTTAACCTGTCTCAAAAGCCACCTCTTGTATGCAGTCTTCTGCCAACAGAGACATTTCCAATAAGTCAGTTTAACCTGTCCCAACAGCCACCTAATATATGCCGTATCTTTCCAGCAGATGCATTTTCAATGAATCACTTTAACCTGTCTCAGCAGCCACCTCTTATATGCAGTCATCTGTCAACTGAGGCACTTTCAATAAAAGTAACATAAGGTATTATGTAATTTATTGGAAGAAATTGTGTATGGGGAAGGGGTCTGCCAGCAATATTGTGTTGTGTGGACTTTTTGTATTAAAGCAATGACTGCTGGTATGTTACAAATGTGCTCATTTATTTTCAGATCTCCATTCGATGTGATGTTGGTGTATCTGCTAGTCACTGTTGAGATACTTGTTTGATGCTGAGATACTGATACACAGTGCATGGTAAGTTAGACCGTCACAGAATCATTCATATAAACAGCAAATATTAATGAAAGAGCTAACCCACCATAATTGTTTAATACATAGTTTGGGGAAAGATTAAAGTTACATTGTATTTCCTACAAAATTATGATAGAAGTGAACAATGACAAGGGAGGTAACCATGCAGATAATAGTCTGTTTGTAGAGGGCTAAACCTTCTGTATGGTATGATAATTCAAGGTACAGATAATGTGAATAATAAGTTGTGGGTAAGCTCTGTTATTTAATATGTGCTGTGGAAATTCTGCTGAGAATCATTAGGAGAGATGAAAGGCCACATTAATGCTGCTTAACATCATAAACTCTGCTATAGGTCTTAATGATGCTAAACATTATAAACCCTGCTATAGGTATTAATGCTGTTAAACATAATAAACTTTGTAATAAGTATCAATGCTGCATAACAACATAAACTCAACTATAGGTTTTAATGTTACTTAAAATCATGAACTCGACTACATGTATATTAACTCCGCGTTAAGTGTTAATGCTGCAAAACATCATAAACTCCACTATAGTTCTTATTGCATCTTAACATCATAAACTTCACTATAGGTCTTACTGCTGCTTAACATTATAAACTCTGCTATAGGTCCTCTAGACATTATAAACTCTGCTATAGGTCGTATTGCTGCTAAACATAATACAATCTGCTATAGGTCTTAATGCTGCTTAACATTATAAACTCAGCTATAGGTCTTAATGATGCTAAACATTATAAACTCTGCTATATGTCTTAATGCTGTTAAACATTATAAACTTTGTAATAAGTATTAATGCTGCATAACAACATAAACTCAACTATAGGTCTTAATGCTGCTAAACATTATAAACTTTGCTATAAGTCTTAATGCTACTCCACTATCGGTCCTAATGCTGCTAAACATAAAACCTGCTATAGGTCTTAATTCTGCTCAACATTATAAACTCTGCTGTAGGTCTTAGTGCTGCTAAACATTATAAACTTTGCTATAAGTCTTAATGCTACTCAAGTATTAGTCCTAATGCTGCTAAACATTATAAACTCTGCTATAGGTCTTAATGCTGCTAAACATTATAAACTCTGCTATAGGTCTTAATGCTGCTAAACATTATAAACTTTGCTATAAGTCTTAATGCTACTCAACTATTGGTCCTAATGCTGCTAAATATTATAAACTCTGCTATAGGTCTTAATGCTGCTAAACATTATAAACTCTGCTATAGGTCTTAATGCTGCTAAACATTATAAACTCTGCTGTAGGTCTTATTGCTGCTGCGCGCCATAAACTCTGCTATAGGTCTTAATGATGCTAAACGTTATAAACTCTGCTATAGGTCTTAATGGTGATAAACATCATAAACTCTGCTTTATGTCTTTATGCTGCAAAACATCATAACCTACACTATAGGTCTTAATGCAGCTAAAAATCATATACGTCACATTAGGTCTTAATGCTGCTAAACATTATAAACTCTGCTATGAGTCTGTATGCTACTCAGCTATAGGTCCTAATGCTGCTTAACATTATAAACTATGTTATAAGTCTAAATGCTGCTAAACATTATAAACTCGCTATAGGTCTTAATGCAGTTAAACATTATAAACTCTGCTGTAGGTCTTATTGCTGCTGAGCGCCATAAACTCTGCTATAGGTCTTTATGCTGCAAAACATCATAACCTCCACTATAGGTCTTAATGCAGCTAAAAATCATATACTTTGCATTAGGTCTTAATGCTGCTAAACATTATAAACTCTGCTATATAAGTCTTTATGCTACTCAGCTATAGGTCATAATGCTGCTTAACATTATTAACTATGTTATAAGTCTTAATGCTGCTTATCATCAAAAACTCTGCTATAGGTCTTAATGATGCTAAACATTATAAACTCTGCTATAGGTCTTAATGCTGCTAAACATTATAAACTTTGCTATAGGTCTTAATGCTACCCAACTATTGGTCCTAATGCTGCTAAACATTATAAACTCTGCTATAGGTCTTAATGCTGCTAAACATTATAAACTCTGCTATAGGTCTTAATGCTGCTAAACATTATAAACTCTGCTGTAGGTCTTAGTGCTGCTAAACATTATAAACTTTGCTATAAGTCTTAATGCTACTCACCTATTGGTCCTAGTGCTGCTAAACATTATAAAATCTGCTATAGGTCTTAATGCTGCTAAACATTATAAACTCTGCTGTAGGTCTTATTGCTGCTGAGCGCCATAAACTCTGCTTTAGGTCTTTATGCTGCAAAACATCATAACCTCCACTGTAGGTCTTAATGCAGCTTAAAATCATATACTTCAAATTAGGTCTTAATGCTGCTAAACATTATAAACTCTGCTATGAGTCTTTATGCTACTCAGCTATAGGTCCTAATGCTGCTTAACATTATAAACTATGTTATAAGTCTAAATGCTGCTAAACATTATAAACTCTGCTATAGGTCTTAATGCTGCTAAACATTATAAACTCTGCTGTAGGTCTTAGTGCTGCTAAACATTATAAACTTTGCTATAAGTCTTAATGCTACTCAACTATTGGTCCTAGTGCTGCTAAACATTATAAACGCTGCTATAGGTCTTAATGCTGCTAAAAATTATAAACTCTGTTGTAGGTCTTATTGCTGCTGAGCGCCATAAACTCTGCTATAGGTCTTAATGATGCTAAACTTTATAAACTCTGCTATAGGTCTTAATGGTGATAAACATCATAAACTCTGCTTTAGGTATTTATGCTGCAAAACATCATAACCTCCACTATAGGTCTTAATGCAGGTAAACATCATATACTTCGCATTAGGTCTTAATGATGCTAAACGTTATAAACTCTGCTATAGGTCTTAATGGTGATAAACATCATAAACTCTGCTTTAGGTATTTATGCTGCAAAACATCATAACCTCCACTATAGGTCTTAATGCAGGTAAACATCATATACTTCGCATTAGGTCTTAATGATGCTAAACGTTACAAACTCTGCTATAGGTCTTAATGGTGATAAACATCATAAACTCTGCTTTAGGTCTTTATTCTGCAAAACATCATAACCTCCACTATAGGTCTTAATGCAGGTAAACATCATATACTTCGCATTAGGTCTTAATGATGCTAAACGTTACAAACTCTGCTATAGGTCTTAATGGTGATAAACATCATAAACTCTGCTTTAGGTCTTTATTCTGCAAAACATCATAACCTCTACTATAGGTCTTAATGCAGCTAAAAATCATATACTTCACATTAGGTCTTAATGCTGCTAAACATTATAAACTCTGCTATAAGTCTTTATGCTACTCAGCTATAGGTCCTAATGCTGCTTAACATTATAAATTCTGCTGTATGTCTTAGTGCTGCTAAACATTATAAACTTTGCTATAAGTCTTAATGCTACTCAACTATTGGTCCTAATGCTGCTAAACATTATAAACTCTGCTATAGGTCTTAATGCTGCTAAACATTATAAACTCTGCTGTAGGTCTTATTGCTGCTGCGCGCCATAAACTCTGCTATAGGTCTTAATGATGCTAAACGTTATAAACTCTGCTATAGGTCTTAATGGTGATAAACATCATAAACTCTGCTTTAGGTCTTTATGCTGCAAAACATCACAACCTCCACTATAGGTCTTAATGCAGCTAAAAATCATATACGTCACATTAGGTCTTAATGCTGCTAAACATTATAAACTCTGCTATGAGTCTTTATGCTACTCAGCTATAGGTCCTAATGCTGCTTAACATTATAAACTATGTTATAAGTCTAAATGCTGCTAAACATTATAAACTCTGCTATAGGTCTTAATGCTGTTAAACATTATAAACTCTGCTGTAGGTCTTATTGCTGCTGAGCGCCATAAACTCTGCTATAGGTCTTTATGCTGCAAAACATCATAACCTCCACTATAGGTCTTAATGCAGCTAAAAATCATATACTTTACATTAGGTCTTAATGCTGCTAAACATTATAAACTCTGCTATATAAGTCTTTATGCTACTCAGCTATAGGTCATAATGCTGCTTAACATTATAAACTATGTTATAAGTCTAAATGCTGCTTATCATCAAAAACTCTGCTATAGGTCTTAATTCTGCAAAACTCCATACACTTTGCTACAGCTTTATGCTACTTAACATCATTAACTTAGCTATCAATTTAACCTGTCTCAAAAGCCACCTCTTGTATGCAGTCTTCTGCCAACAGAGACATTTCCAATAAGTCAGTTTAACCTGTCTCAACAGCCACCTAATATATGCTTATCTTTCCAGCAGATGCATTTTCAATGAATCACTTTAACCAGTCTCAGCAGCCACCTCTTATATGCAGTCATCTGTCAACTGAGGCACTTTCAATAAAAGTAACATAAGGTATTATGTAATTTATTGGAAGAAATTGTGTATGGGGAAGGGGTCTGCCAGCAATATTGTGTTGTGTGGACTTTTTGTATTAAAGCAATGACTGCTGGTATGTTACAAATGTGCTCATTTATTTTCAGATCTCCATTCGATGTGATGTTGGTGTATCTGCTAGTCACTGTTGAGATACTTGTTTGATGCTGAGATACTGATACACAGTGCATGGTAAGTTAGACCGTCACAGAATCATTCATATAAACAGCAAATATTAATGAAAGAGCTAACCCACCATAATTGTTTAATACATAGTTTGGGGAAAGATTAAAGTTACATTGTATTTCCTACAAAATTATGATAGAAGTGAACAATGACAAGGGAGGTAACCATGCAGATAATAGTCTGTTTGTAGAGGGCTAAACCTTCTGTATGGTATGATAATTCAAGGCACAGATAATGTGAATAATAAGTTGTGGGTAAGCTCTGTTATTTAATATGTGCTGTGGAAATTCTGCAGAGAATCATTAGGAGAGATGAAAGGCCACCTTAATGCTGCTTAACATCATAAACTCTGCTATAGGTCTTAATGATGCTAAACATTATAAACTCTGCTATAGGTCTTAATGCTGCTAAACATTATAAACTTAGCTATAAGTCTCATTCCTACTCAACTATTGGTCCTAATGCTGCTAAACATTATAAACTCTGCTATAGGTCTTAATGCTGCTAAACATTATAAACTCTGCTATAGGTCTTAATGCTGCTAAACATTATAAACTCTGCTGTAGGTCTTAGTGCTGCTAAACATTATAAACTTTGCTATAAGTCATAATGCTACTCACCTATTGGTCCTAGTGCTGCTAAACATCATAAACTCTGCTATAGGTCTTAATGCTGCTAAACATTATAAACTCTGCTGTAGGTCTTATTGCTGCTGAGCGCCATAAACTCTGCTTTAGGTCTTTATGCTGCAAAACATCATAACCTCCACTGTAGGTCTTAATGCAGCTTAAAATCATATACTTCAAATTAGGTCTTAATGCTGCTAAACATTATAAACTCAGCTATGAGTCTTTATGCTACTCAGCTATAGGTCCTAATGCTGCTTAACATTATAAACTATGTTATAAGTCTAAATGCTGCTAAACATTATAAACTCTGCTATAGGTCTTAATGCTGCTAAACATTATAAACTCTGCTGTAGGTCTTAGTGCTGCTACACATTATAAACTTTGCTATAAGTCTTAATGCTACTCAACTATTGGTCCCAGTGCTGCTAAACATTATAAACTCTGCTATAGGTCTTAATGCTGCTAAATATTATAAACTCTGCTGTAGGTCTTATTGCAGCTGAGCGCCATAAACTCTGCTATAGGTCTTAATGATGCTAAACGTTATAAACTCTGCTATAGGTCTTAATGGTGATAAACATCATAAACTCTGCTTTAGGTATTTATGCTGCAAAACATCATAACCTCCACTATAGGTCTTAATGCAGGTAAACATCATATACTTCGCATTAGGTCTTAATGATGCTAAACGTTATAAACTCTGCTATAGGTCTTAATGGTGATAAACATCATAAACTCTGCTTTAGGTCTTTATGCGGCAAAACATCATAACCTCCACTATAGGTCTTAATGCAGCTAAAAATCATATACTTCACATTAGGTCTTAATGCTGCTAAACATTATAAACTCTGCTATAAGTCTTTATGCTACTCAGCTATAGGTCCTAATGCTGCTTAACATTATAAACTTTGCTGGAGGTCTTAGTGCTGCTAAACATTAAAATTTTTGCTATAAGTCTTAATGCTACTCAACTATTGGTCCTAATGCTGCTAAACATTATAAACTCTGCTATAGGTCTTAATGCTGCTAAACATTATAAACTCTGCTGCAGGTATTATAGCTGCTGAGCGCCATAAACTCTGATATAGGTCTTAATTATGCTAAACGTTATAAACTCTGCTATAGGTCTTAATGGTGATAAACATCATAAACTCTGCTTTAGGTCTTTATGCTGCAAAACATCATAACCTCCACTATAGGTCTTAATGCAGCTAAAAATCATATACTTCACATTAGGTCTTAATGCTGCTAAACATTATAAACTCTGCTATAAATCTTTATGCTACTCAGCTATAGGTCCTAATGCTGCTTAACATTATAAACTATGTTATAAGTCTAAATGCTGCTTATCATCAAAAACTCTGCTATAGGTCTTAATTCTGCAAAACTCAATACACTTTGCTACAGCTTTATGCTACTTAACATCATTAACTTAGCTATCAATTTAACCTGTCTCAAAAGCCACCTCTTGTATGCAGTCTTCTGCCAACAGAGACATTTCCAATAAGTCAGTTTAACCTGTCCCAACAGCCACCTAATATATGCCGTATCTTTCCAGCAGATGCATTTTCAATGAATCACTTTAACCTGTCTCAGCAGCCACCTCTTATATGCAGTCATCTGTCAACTGAGGCACTTTCAATAAAAGTAACATAAGGTATTATGTAATTTATTGGAAGAAATTGTGTATGGGGAAGGGGTCTGCCAGCAATATTGTGTTGTGTGGACTTTTTGTATTAAAGCAATGACTGCTGGTATGTTACAAATGTGCTCATTTATTTTCAGATCTCCATTCGATGTGATGTTGGTGTATCTGCTAGTCACTGTTGAGATACTTGTTTGATGCTGAGATACTGATACACAGTGCATGGTAAGTTAGACCGTCACAGAATCATTCATATAAACAGCAAATATTAATGAAAGAGCTAACCCACCATAATTGTTTAATACATAGTTTGGGGAAAGATTAAAGTTACATTGTATTTCCTACAAAATTATGATAGAAGTGAACAATGACAAGGGAGGTAACCATGCAGATAATAGTCTGTTTGTAGAGGGCTAAACCTTCTGTATGGTATGATAATTCAAGGTACAGATAATGTGAATAATAAGTTGTGGGTAAGCTCTGTTATTTAATATGTGCTGTGGAAATTCTGCTGAGAATCATTAGGAGAGATGAAAGGCCACATTAATGCTGCTTAACATCATAAACTCTGCTATAGGTCTTAATGATGCTAAACATTATAAACCCTGCTATAGGTATTAATGCTGTTAAACATAATAAACTTTGTAATAAGTATCAATGCTGCATAACAACATAAACTCAACTATAGGTTTTAATGTTACTTAAAATCATGAACTCGACTACATGTATATTAACTCCGCGTTAAGTGTTAATGCTGCAAAACATCATAAACTCCACTATAGTTCTTATTGCATCTTAACATCATAAACTTCACTATAGGTCTTACTGCTGCTTAACATTATAAACTCTGCTATAGGTCCTCTAGACATTATAAACTCTGCTATAGGTCGTATTGCTGCTAAACATAATACAATCTGCTATAGGTCTTAATGCTGCTTAACATTATAAACTCAGCTATAGGTCTTAATGATGCTAAACATTATAAACTCTGCTATATGTCTTAATGCTGTTAAACATTATAAACTTTGTAATAAGTATTAATGCTGCATAACAACATAAACTCAACTATAGGTCTTAATGCTGCTAAACATTATAAACTTTGCTATAAGTCTTAATGCTACTCCACTATCGGTCCTAATGCTGCTAAACATAAAACCTGCTATAGGTCTTAATTCTGCTCAACATTATAAACTCTGCTGTAGGTCTTAGTGCTGCTAAACATTATAAACTTTGCTATAAGTCTTAATGCTACTCAAGTATTAGTCCTAATGCTGCTAAACATTATAAACTCTGCTATAGGTCTTAATGCTGCTAAACATTATAAACTCTGCTATAGGTCTTAATGCTGCTAAACATTATAAACTTTGCTATAAGTCTTAATGCTACTCAACTATTGGTCCTAATGCTGCTAAATATTATAAACTCTGCTATAGGTCTTAATGCTGCTAAACATTATAAACTCTGCTATAGGTCTTAATGCTGCTAAACATTATAAACTCTGCTGTAGGTCTTATTGCTGCTGCGCGCCATAAACTCTGCTATAGGTCTTAATGATGCTAAACGTTATAAACTCTGCTATAGGTCTTAATGGTGATAAACATCATAAACTCTGCTTTAGGTCTTTATGCTGCAAAACATCATAACCTACACTATAGGTCTTAATGCAGCTAAAAATCATATACGTCACATTAGGTCTTAATGCTGCTAAACATTATAAACTCTGCTATGAGTCTGTATGCTACTCAGCTATAGGTCCTAATGCTGCTTAACATTATAAACTATGTTATAAGTCTAAATGCTGCTAAACATTATAAACTCGCTATAGGTCTTAATGCAGTTAAACATTATAAACTCTGCTGTAGGTCTTATTGCTGCTGAGCGCCATAAACTCTGCTATAGGTCTTTATGCTGCAAAACATCATAACCTCCACTATAGGTCTTAATGCAGCTAAAAATCATATACTTTGCATTAGGTCTTAATGCTGCTAAACATTATAAACTCTGCTATATAAGTCTTTATGCTACTCAGCTATAGGTCATAATGCTGCTTAACATTATTAACTATGTTATAAGTCTTAATGCTGCTTATCATCAAAAACTCTGCTATAGGTCTTAATGATGCTAAACATTATAAACTCTGCTATAGGTCTTAATGCTGCTAAACATTATAAACTTTGCTATAGGTCTTAATGCTACCCAACTATTGGTCCTAATGCTGCTAAACATTATAAACTCTGCTATAGGTCTTAATGCTGCTAAACATTATAAACTCTGCTATAGGTCTTAATGCTGCTAAACATTATAAACTCTGCTGTAGGTCTTAGTGCTGCTAAACATTATAAACTTTGCTATAAGTCTTAATGCTACTCACCTATTGGTCCTAGTGCTGCTAAACATTATAAAATCTGCTATAGGTCTTAATGCTGCTAAACATTATAAACTCTGCTGTAGGTCTTATTGCTGCTGAGCGCCATAAACTCTGCTTTAGGTCTTTATGCTGCAAAACATCATAACCTCCACTGTAGGTCTTAATGCAGCTTAAAATCATATACTTCAAATTAGGTCTTAATGCTGCTAAACATTATAAACTCTGCTATGAGTCTTTATGCTACTCAGCTATAGGTCCTAATGCTGCTTAACATTATAAACTATGTTATAAGTCTAAATGCTGCTAAACATTATAAACTCTGCTATAGGTCTTAATGCTGCTAAACATTATAAACTCTGCTGTAGGTCTTAGTGCTGCTAAACATTATAAACTTTGCTATAAGTCTTAATGCTACTCAACTATTGGTCCTAGTGCTGCTAAACATTATAAACGCTGCTATAGGTCTTAATGCTGCTAAAAATTATAAACTCTGTTGTAGGTCTTATTGCTGCTGAGCGCCATAAACTCTGCTATAGGTCTTAATGATGCTAAACTTTATAAACTCTGCTATAGGTCTTAATGGTGATAAACATCATAAACTCTGCTTTAGGTATTTATGCTGCAAAACATCATAACCTCCACTATAGGTCTTAATGCAGGTAAACATCATATACTTCGCATTAGGTCTTAATGATGCTAAACGTTATAAACTCTGCTATAGGTCTTAATGGTGATAAACATCATAAACTCTGCTTTAGGTATTTATGCTGCAAAACATCATAACCTCCACTATAGGTCTTAATGCAGGTAAACATCATATACTTCGCATTAGGTCTTAATGATGCTAAACGTTACAAACTCTGCTATAGGTCTTAATGGTGATAAACATCATAAACTCTGCTTTAGGTCTTTATTCTGCAAAACATCATAACCTCTACTATAGGTCTTAATGCAGCTAAAAATCATATACTTCACATTAGGTCTTAATGCTGCTAAACATTATAAACTCTGCTATAAGTCTTTATGCTACTCAGCTATAGGTCCTAATGCTGCTTAACATTATAAATTCTGCTGTATGTCTTAGTGCTGCTAAACATTATAAACTTTGCTATAAGTCTTAATGCTACTCAACTATTGGTCCTAATGCTGCTAAACATTATAAACTCTGCTATAGGTCTTAATGCTGCTAAACATTATAAACTCTGCTGTAGGTCTTATTGCTGCTGCGCGCCATAAACTCTGCTATAGGTCTTAATGATGCTAAACGTTATAAACTCTGCTATAGGTCTTAATGGTGATAAACATCATAAACTCTGCTTTAGGTCTTTATGCTGCAAAACATCACAACCTCCACTATAGGTCTTAATGCAGCTAAAAATCATATACGTCACATTAGGTCTTAATGCTGCTAAACATTATAAACTCTGCTATGAGTCTTTATGCTACTCAGCTATAGGTCCTAATGCTGCTTAACATTATAAACTATGTTATAAGTCTAAATGCTGCTAAACATTATAAACTCTGCTATAGGTCTTAATGCTGTTAAACATTATAAACTCTGCTGTAGGTCTTATTGCTGCTGAGCGCCATAAACTCTGCTATAGGTCTTTATGCTGCAAAACATCATAACCTCCACTATAGGTCTTAATGCAGCTAAAAATCATATACTTTACATTAGGTCTTAATGCTGCTAAACATTATAAACTCTGCTATATAAGTCTTTATGCTACTCAGCTATAGGTCATAATGCTGCTTAACATTATAAACTATGTTATAAGTCTAAATGCTGCTTATCATCAAAAACTCTGCTATAGGTCTTAATTCTGCAAAACTCCATACACTTTGCTACAGCTTTATGCTACTTAACATCATTAACTTAGCTATCAATTTAACCTGTCTCAAAAGCCACCTCTTGTATGCAGTCTTCTGCCAACAGAGACATTTCCAATAAGTCAGTTTAACCTGTCTCAACAGCCACCTAATATATGCTTATCTTTCCAGCAGATGCATTTTCAATGAATCACTTTAACCAGTCTCAGCAGCCACCTCTTATATGCAGTCATCTGTCAACTGAGGCACTTTCAATAAAAGTAACATAAGGTATTATGTAATTTATTGGAAGAAATTGTGTATGGGGAAGGGGTCTGCCAGCAATATTGTGTTGTGTGGACTTTTTGTATTAAAGCAATGACTGCTGGTATGTTACAAATGTGCTCATTTATTTTCAGATCTCCATTCGATGTGATGTTGGTGTATCTGCTAGTCACTGTTGAGATACTTGTTTGATGCTGAGATACTGATACACAGTGCATGGTAAGTTAGACCGTCACAGAATCATTCATATAAACAGCAAATATTAATGAAAGAGCTAACCCACCATAATTGTTTAATACATAGTTTGGGGAAAGATTAAAGTTACATTGTATTTCCTACAAAATTATGATAGAAGTGAACAATGACAAGGGAGGTAACCATGCAGATAATAGTCTGTTTGTAGAGGGCTAAACCTTCTGTATGGTATGATAATTCAAGGCACAGATAATGTGAATAATAAGTTGTGGGTAAGCTCTGTTATTTAATATGTGCTGTGGAAATTCTGCAGAGAATCATTAGGAGAGATGAAAGGCCACCTTAATGCTGCTTAACATCATAAACTCTGCTATAGGTCTTAATGATGCTAAACATTATAAACTCTGCTATAGGTCTTAATGCTGCTAAACATTATAAACTTAGCTATAAGTCTCAATCCTACTCAACTATTGGTCCTAATGCTGCTAAACATTATAAACTCTGCTATAGGTCTTAATGCTGCTAAACATTATAAACTCTGCTATAGGTCTTAATGCTGCTAAACATTATAAACTCTGCTGTAGGTCTTAGTGCTGCTAAACATTATAAACTTTGCTATAAGTCATAATGCTACTCACCTATTGGTCCTAGTGCTGCTAAACATCATAAACTCTGCTATAGGTCTTAATGCTGCTAAACATTATAAACTCTGCTGTAGGTCTTATTGCTGCTGAGCGCCATAAACTCTGCTTTAGGTCTTTATGCTGCAAAACATCATAACCTCCACTGTAGGTCTTAATGCAGCTTAAAATCATATACTTCAAATTAGGTCTTAATGCTGCTAAACATTATAAACTCAGCTATGAGTCTTTATGCTACTCAGCTATAGGTCCTAATGCTGCTTAACATTATAAACTATGTTATAAGTCTAAATGCTGCTAAACATTATAAACTCTGCTATAGGTCTTAATGCTGCTAAACATTATAAACTCTGCTGTAGGTCTTAGTGCTGCTACACATTATAAACTTTGCTATAAGTCTTAATGCTACTCAACTATTGGTCCCAGTGCTGCTAAACATTATAAACTCTGCTATAGGTCTTAATGCTGCTAAATATTATAAACTCTGCTGTAGGTCTTATTGCAGCTGAGCGCCATAAACTCTGCTATAGGTCTTAATGATGCTAAACGTTATAAACTCTGCTATAGGTCTTAATGGTGATAAACATCATAAACTCTGCTTTAGGTATTTATGCTGCAAAACATCATAACCTCCACTATAGGTCTTAATGCAGGTAAACATCATATACTTCGCATTAGGTCTTAATGATGCTAAACGTTATAAACTCTGCTATAGGTCTTAATGGTGATAAACATCAAAAACTCTGCTTTAGGTCTTTATGCTGCAAAAAAAAAAAACCTCCACTATAGGTCTTAATGCAGCTAAAAATCATATACTTCACATTAGGTCTTAATGCTGCTAAACAATATAAACTCTGCTATAAGTCTTTATGCTACTCAGCTATAGGTCCTAATGCTGCTTAACATTATAAACTCTGCTGTATGTCTTAGTGCTGCTAAACATTATAAACTTTGCTATAAGTCTTAATGCTACTCAACTATTGGTCATAATGCTGCTAAACATTATAAACTCTGCTATAGGTCTTAATGCTGCTAAACATTATTAACTCTGCTGTAGGTCTTATTGCTGCTGCGCGCCATAAACTCTGCTATAGGTCTTAGTGCTGCTAAACATTATAAACTTTGCTATAAGTCTTAATGCTACTCACCTATTGGTCCTAGTGCTGCTGAACATTATAAACTCTGCTATAGGTCTTAATGCTGCTAAACATTATAAACTCTGCTGTAGGTCTTATTGCTGCTGAGCGCCATAAACTCTGCTTTAGGTCTTTATGCTGCAAAACATCATAACCTCCACTGTAGGTCTTAATGCAGCTTAAAATCATATACTTCAAATTAGGTCTTAATGCTGCTAAACATTATAAACTCTGCTATGAGTCTTTATGCTACTCAGCTATAGGTCCTAATGCTGCTTAACATTATAAACTATGTTATAAGTCTAAATGCTGCTAAACATTATAAACTCTGCTATAGGTCTTAATGCTGCTAAACATTATAAACTCTGCTGTAGGTCTTAGTGCTGCTAAACATTATAAACTTTGCTATAAGTCTTAATGCTACTCAACTATTGGTCCTAGTGCTGCTAAACATTATAAACTCTGCTATAGGTCTTAATGCTGCTAAACATTATAAACTCTGTTGTAGGTCTTATTGCTGCTGAGCGCCATAAACTCTGCTATAGGTCTTAATGATGCTAAACGTTATAAACTCTGCTATAGGTCTTAATGGTGATAAACATCATAAACTTTGCTTTAGGTCTTTATGCTGCAAAACATCATAACCTCCACTATAGGTCTTAATGCAGCTAAAAATCATATACTTCACATTAGGTCTTAATGCTGCTAAACATTATAAACTCTGCTATAAGTCTTTATGCTACTCAGCTATAGGTCCTAATGCTGCTTAACATTATAAACTCTGCTGTATGTCTTAGTGCTGCTAAACATTATAAACTTTGCTATAAGTCTTAATTCTACTCAACTATTGGTCATAATGCTGCTAAACATTATAAACTCTGCTATAGGTCTTAATGGTGATAAACATCATAAACTCTGCTTTAGGTCTTTATGCGGCAAAACATCATAACCTCCACTATAGGTCTTAATGCAGCTAAAAATCATATACTTCACATTAGGTCTTAATGCTGCTAAACATTATAAACTCTGCTATAAGTCTTTATGCTACTCAGCTATAGGTCCTAATGCTGCTTAACATTATAAACTCTGCTGTATGTCTTAGTGCTGCTAAACATTATAAACTTTGCTATAAGTCTTAATGCTACTCAACTATTGGTCATAATGCTGCTAAACATTATAAACTCTGCTATAGGTCTTAATGCTGCTAAACATTATAAACTCTGCTGTAGGTCTTATTGCTGCTGCGCGCCATAAACTCTGCTATAGGTCTTAATGATGCTAAACGTTATAAACTCTGCTATAGGTCTTAATGGTGATAAACATCATAAACTCTGCTTTAGGTCTTATCGCTGCAAAACATCATAACCTCCACTATAGGTCTTAATGCAGCTAAAAATCATATACGTCACATTAGGTCTTAATGGTGCTAAACATTATAAACTCTGCTATGAGTCTTTATGCTGCTCAGCTATAGGTCCTAATGCTGCTTAACATTATAAACTATGTTATAAGTCTAAATGCTGCTAAACATTATAAACTCTGCTAGAGGTCTTAATGCTGTTAAACATTATAAACTCTGCTGTAGGTCTTATTGCTGCTGAGCGCCATAAACTCTGCTATAGGTCTTAATGGTGATAAACATCATAAACTCTGCTTTAGGTCTTTATGCTGCAAAACATCATAACCTCCACTATAGGTCTTAATGCTGCTAAACATTATAAACTCTGCTATGAGTCTTTATGCTACTCAGCTATAGGTCCTAATGCTGCTTAACATTATAAACTATGTTATAAGTCTAAATGCTGCTAAACATTATAAACTCTGCTATAGGTCTTAATGCTGCTAAACATTATAAACTCTGCTGTACGTCTTAGTGCTGCTAAACATTATAAACTTTGCTATAAGTCTTAATGCTACTCAACTATTGGTCCTAGTGCTGCTAAACATTATAAACTCTGCTATAGGTCTTAATGCTGCTAAACATTATAAACTCTGTTGTAGGTCTTATTGCTGCTGAGCGCCATAAACTCTGCTATAGGTCTTAATGATGCTAAACGTTATAAACTCTGCTATAGGTCTTAATGGTGATAAACATCATAAACTCTGCTTTAGGTATTTATGCTGCAAAACATCATAACCTCCACTATAGGTCTTAATGCAGGTAAACATCATATACTTCGCATTAGGTCTTAATGATGCTAAACGTTATAAACTCTGCTATAGGTCTTAATGGTGATAAACATCATAAACTCTGCTTTAGGTCTTTATGCTGCAAAACATCATAACCTCCACTATAGGTCTTAATGCAGCTAAAAATCATATACGTCACATTAGGTCTTAATGCTGCTAAACATTATAAACTCTGCTATGAGTCTTTATGCTACTCAGCTATAGGTCCTAATGCTGCTTAACATTATAAACTATGTTATAAGTCTAAATGCTGCTAAACATTATAAACTCTGCTATAGGTCTTAATGCTGTTAAACATTATAAACTCTGCTGTAGGTCTTATTGCTGCTGAGCGCCATAAACTCTGCTATAGGTATTTATGCTGCAAAACATCATAACCTCCACTATAGGTCTTAATGCAGCTAAAAATCATATACTTTACATTAGGTCTTAATGCTGCTAAACATTATAAACTCTGCTATATAAGTCTTTATGCTACTCAGCTATAGGTCATAATGCTGCTTAACATTATAAACTATGTTATAAGTCTAAATGCTGCTTATCATCAAAAACTCTGCTATAGGTCTTAATTCTGCAAAACTCCATACACTTTGCTACAGCTTTATGCTACTTAACATCATTAACTTAGCTATCAATTTAACCTGTCTCAAAAGCCACCTCTTGTATGCAGTCTTCTGCCAACAGAGACATTTCCAATAAGTCAGTTTAACCTGTCTCAACAGCCACCTAATATATGCTTATCTTTCCAGCAGATGCATTTTCAATGAATCACTTTAACCTGTC
This sequence comes from Mactromeris polynyma, assembly GCA_032209605.1. Lineage (NCBI taxonomy): Eukaryota > Metazoa > Mollusca > Bivalvia > Venerida > Mactridae > Mactromeris > Mactromeris polynyma. The sequence continues at coordinate 19,063,682 of JASFXZ010000011.1, forward strand.
TCAGCAGCCACCTCTTATATGCAGTCATCTGTCAACTGAGGCACTTTCAATAAAAGTAACATAAGGTATTATGTAATTTATTGGAAGAAATTGTGTATGGGGAAGGGGTCTGCCAGCAATATTGTGTTGTGTGGACTTTTTGTATTAAAGCAATGACTGCTGGTATGTTACAAATGTGCTCATTTATTTTCAGATCTCCATTCGATGTGATGTTGGTGTATCTGCTAGTCACTGTTGAGATACTTGTTTGATGCTGAGATACTGATACACAGTGCATGGTAAGTTAGACCGTCACAGAATCATTCATATAAACAGCAAATATTAATGAAAGAGCTAACCCACCATAATTGTTCAATACATAGTTTGGGGAAAGATTAAAGTTACATTGTATTTCCTACAAAATTATGATAGAAGTGAACAATGACAAGGGAGGTAACCATGCAGATAATAGTCTGTTTGTAGAGGGCTAAACCTTCTGTATGGTATGATAATTCAAGGCACAGATAATGTGAATAATAAGTTGTGGGTAAGCTCTGTTATTTAATATGTGCTGTGGAAATTCTGCTGAGAATCATTAGGAGAGATGAAAGGCCACCTTAATGCTGCTTAACATCATAAACTCTGCTATAGGTCTTAATGATGCTAAACATTATAAACTCTGCTATAGGTCTTAATGCTGCTAAACATTATAAACTTTGCTATAAGTCTCAATGCTGCTCAACTATTGGTCCTAATGCTGCTAAACATCATCAACTCCACTATATGTCTAAATCCTGCTAAACATTATAAACTCTGCTATAGGTCTTAATGCTGCTAAACATTATAAACTCTGCTGTAGGTCTTAGTGCTGCTAAACATTATAAACTTTGCTCTAAGTCTTAATGCTACTCACCTATTGGTCCTAGTGCTGCTAAACATTATAAACTCTGCTGTAGGTCTTATTGCTGCTGAGCGCCATAAACTCTGCTTTAGGTCTTTATGCTGCAAAACATCATAACCTCCACTGTAGGTCTTAATGCAGCTTAAAATCATATACTTCAAATTAGGTCTTAATGCTGCTAAACATTATAAACTCAGCTATGAGTCTTTATGCTACTCAGCTATAGGTCCTAATGCTGCTTAACATTATAAACTATGTTATAAGTCTAAATGCTGCTAAACATTATAAACTCTGCTATAGGTCTTAATGCTGCTAAACATTATAAACTCTGATGTAGGTCTTAGTGCTGCTACACATTATAAACTTTGCTATAAGTCTTAATGCTACTCAACTATTGGTCCCAGTGCTGCTAAACATTATAAACTCTGCTATAGGTCTTAATGCTGCTAAACATTATAAACTCTGCTGTAGGTCTTATTTGCAGCTGAGCGCCATAAACTCTGCTATAGGTCTTAATGGTGATAAACATCATAAACTCTGCTTTAGGTATTTATGCTGCAAAACATCATAACCTCCACTATAGGTCTTAATGCAGGTAAACATCATATACTTCGCATTAGGTCTTAATGATGCTAAACGTTATAAACTCTGCTATAGGTCTTAATGGTGATAAACATCATAAACTCTGCTTTAGGTCTTTATGCTGCAAAACATCATAACCTCCACTATAGGTCTTAATGCAGCTAAAAACATATACTTCACATTAGGTCTTAATGCTGCTAAACATTATAAACTCTGCTATAAGTCTTTATGCTACTCAGCTATAGGTCCTAATGCTGCTTAACATTATAAACTCTGCTGTATGTCTTAGTGCTGCTAAACATTATAAACTTTGCTGTAAGTCTTAATTCTACTCAACTATTGGTCATAATGCTGCTAAACATTATAAACTCTGCTATAGGTCTTAATGGTGATAAACATCATAAACTCTGCTTTAGGTCTTTATGCGGCAAAACATCATAACCTCCACTATAGGTCTTAATGCAGCTAAAAATCATATACTTCACATTAGGTCTTAATGCTGCTAAACATTATAAACTCTGCTATAAGTCTTTATGCTACTCAGCTATAGGTCCTAATGCTGCTTAACATTATAAACTCTGCTGTATGTCTTAGTGCTGCTAAACATTATAAACTTTGCTATAAGTCTTAATGCTACTCAACTATTGGTCATAATGCTGCTAAACATTATAAACTCTGCTATAGGTCTTAATGCTGCTAAACATTATAAACTCTGCTGTAGGTCTTATTGCTGCTGCGCGCCATAAACTCTGCTATAGGTCTTAATGATGCTAAACGTTATAAACTCTGCTATAGGTCTTAATGGTGATAAACATCATAAACTCTGCTTTAGGTCTTATCGCTGCAAAACATCATAACCTCCACTATAGGTCTTAATGCAGCTAAAAATCATATACGTCACATTAGGTCTTAATGCTGCTAAACATTATAAACTCTGCTATGAGTCTTTATGCTACTCAGCTATAGGTCCTAATGCTGCTTAACATTATAAACAATGTTATAAGTCTAAATGCTGCTAAACATTATAAACTCTGCTAGAGGTCTTAATGCTGTTAAACATTATAAACTCTGCTGTAGGTCTTATTGCTGCTGAGCGCCATAAACTCTGCTATAGGTCTTAATGGTGATAAACATCATAAACTCTGCTTTAGGTCTTTATGCTGCAAAACATCATAACCTCCACTATAGGTCTTAATGCAGCTAAAAATCATATACTTTACATTAGGTCTTAATGCTGCTAAACATTATAAACTCTGCTATATAAGTCTTTATGCTACTCAGCTATAGGTCATAATGCTGCTTAACATTATAAACTATGTTATAAGTCTAAATGCTGCTTACCATCAAAAACTCTGCTATAGGTCTTAATTCTGCAAAACTCCATACACTTTGCTACAGCTTTATGCTACTTAACATCATTAACTTAGCTATCAATTTAACCTGTCTCAAAAGCCACCTCTTGTATGCAGTCTTCTGCCAACAGAGACATTTCCAATAAGTCAGTTTAACCTGTCTCAACAGCCACCTAATATATGCTGTATCTTTCCAGCAGATGCATTTTCAATGAATCACTTAACCTGTCTCAGCAGCCACCTCTTATATGCAGTCATCTGTCAACTGAGGCACTTTCAATAAAAGTAACATAAGGTATTATGTAATTTATTGGAAGAAATTGTGTATGGGGAAGGGGTCTGCCAGCAACATTGTGTTGTGTGGACTTTTTGTAATAAAGCAATGACTGCTGGTATGTTACAAATGTGCTCATTTATTTTCAGATCTCCATTCGATGTGATGTTGGTGTATCTGCTAGTCACTGTTGAGATACTTGTTTGATGCTGAGATACTGATACACAGTGCATGGTAAGTTAGACCGTCACAGAATCATTCATATAAACAGCAAATATTAATGAAAGAGCTAACCCACCATAATTGTTTAATACATAGTTTGGGTTAAGATTAAAGTTACATTGTATTTCCTACAAAATTATGATAGAAGTGAACAATGACAAGGGAGGTAACCATGCAGATAATAGTCTGTTTGTAGAGGGCTAAACCTTCTGTATGGTATGATAATTCAAGGCACAGATAATGTGAATAATAAGTTGTGGGTAAGCTCTGTTATTTAATATGTGCTGTGGAAATTCTGCTGAGAATCATTAGGAGAGATGAAAGGCCACATTAATGCTGCTGAACATCATAAACTCTGCTATAGGTCTTAATGATGCTAAACATTATAAACTCTGCTATAGGTATTAATGCTGTTAAACATAATAAACTTTGTAATAAGTATCAATGCTGCATAACAACATAAACTCAACTATAGGTTTTAATGTTACTTAAAATCATGAACTCGACTACATGTATATTAACTCCGCGTTAAGTGTTAATGCTGCAAAACATCATAAACTCCACTATAGTTCTTATTGCATCTTAACATCATAAACTTCACTATAGGTCTTACTGCTGCTTAACATTATAAACTCTGCTATAGGTCCTCTAGACATTATAAACTCTGCTATAGGTCGTATTGCTGCTAAACATAATACACTCTGCTTTAGGTCTTAATGCTGCTTAACATTATAAACTCAGCTATAGGTCTTAATGATGCTAAACATTACAAACTCTGCTATATGTCTTAATGCTGTTAAACATTATAAACTTTGTAATAAGTATTAATGCTGCATAACAACATAAACTCAACTATAGGTCTTAATGCTGCTAAACATTATAAACTTTGCTATAAGTCTTAATGCTACTCCACTATAGGTCCTAATGCTGCTAAACATAAACTCTGCTATAGGTCTTAATTCTGCTAAACATTATAAACTATGCTGTAGGTCTTAGTGCTGCTAAACATTATAAACTTTGCTATAAGTCTTAATGCTACTCAACTATTGGTCCTAATGCTGCTAAACATTATAAACTCTGCTTTAGGTCTTAATCCTGCTAAACATTATAAACTCTGCTATAGGTCTTAATGCTGCTAAACATTATAAACTTTGCTATAAGTCTTAATGCTACTCAACTATTAGTCCTAATGCTGCTAAACATAAAACCTGCTATAGGTCTTAATTCTGCTAAACATTATAAACTCTGCTGTGGGTCTTAGTGCTGCTAAACATTATAAACTTTGCTATAAGTCTTAATGCAACTCAACTATTAGTCCTAATGCTGCTAAACATTATAAACTCTGCTATAGGTCTTAATGCTGCTAAACATTATAAACTCTGCTATAGGTGTTAATGCTGCTAAACATTATAAACTTTGTTATAAGTCTTAATGCTACTCAACTATTGGTCCTAATGCTGCTAAATATTATAAACTCTGCTATAGGTCTTAATGCTGCTAAACATTATAAACTCTGCTATAGGTCTTAATGCTGCTAAACATTATAAACTCTGCTGTAGGTCTTAGTGCTGCTAAACATTATAAACTTTGCTATAAGTCTTAATGCTACTCAACTATTGGTCCTAGTGCTGCTAAACATTATAAACTCTGCTATAGGTCTTAATGCTGCTAAACATTATAAACTCTGCTGTAGGTCTTATTGCTGCTGAGCGCCATAAACTCTGCTATAGGTCTTAATGATGCTAAACGTTATAAACTCTGCTATAGGTCTTAATGGTGATAAACATCATAAACTCTGCTTTAGGTATTTATGCTGCAAAACATCATAACCTCCACTATAGGTCTAAATGCAGGTAAACATCATATACTTCGCATTAGGTCTTAATGATGCTAAACGTTATAAACTCTGCTATAGGTCTTAATGGTGATAAACATCATAAACTCTGCTTTAGGTCTTTATGCTGCAAAACATCATAACCTCTACTATAGGTCTTAATGCAGCTAAAAATCATATACTTCACATTAGGTCTTAATGCTGCTAAACATTATAAACTCTGCTATAAGTCTTTATGCTACTCAGCTATAGGTCCTAATGCTGCTTAACATTATAAATTCTGCTGTATGTCTTAGTGCTGCTAAACATTATAAACTTTGCTATAAGTCTTAATGCTACTCAACTATTGGTCCTAATGCTGCTAAACATTATAAACTCTGCTATAGGTCTTAATGCTGCTAAACATTATAAACTCTGCTGTAGGTCTTATTGCTGCTGCGCGCCATAAACTCTGCTATAGGTCTTAATGATGCTAAACGTTATAAACTCTGCTATAGGTCTTAATGGTGATAAACATCATAAACTCTGCTTTAGGTCTTTATGCTGCAAAACATCATAACCTCCACTATAGGTCTTAATGCAGCTAAACATCATATACTTCGCATTAGGTCTTAACGATGCTAAACATTATAAACTCTGCTGTAGGTCTTATTGCTGCTGAGCGCCATAAACTCTGCTATAGGTCTTTATGCTGCAAAACATCATAACCTCCACTATAGGTCTTAATGCAGCTAAAAATCATATACTTTACATTAGGTCTTAATGCTGCTAAACATTATAAACTCTGCTATATAAGTCTTTATGCTACTCAGCTATAGGTCATAATGCTGCTTAACATTATAAACTATGTTATAAGTCTAAATGCTGCTTATCATCAAAAACTCTGCTATAGGTCTTAATTCTGCAAAACTCCATACACTTTGCTACAGCTTTATGCTACTTAACATCATTAACTTAGCTATCAATTTAACCTGTCTCAAAAGCCACCTCTTGTATGCAGTCTTCTGCCAACAGAGACATTTCCAATAAGTCAGTTTAACCTGTCTCAACAGCCACCTAATATATGCTTATCTTTCCAGCAGATGCATTTTCAATGAATCACTTTAACCTGTCTCAGCAGCCACCTCTTATATGCAGTCATCTGTCAACTGAGGCACTTTCAATAAAAGTAACATAAGGTATTATGTAATTTATTGGAAGAAATTGTGTATGGGGAAGGGGTCTGCCAGCAATATTGTGTTGTGTGGACTTTTTGTATTAAAGCAATGACTGCTGGTATGTTACAAATGTGCTCATTTATTTTCAGATCTCCATTCGATGTGATGTTGGTGTATCTGCTAGTCACTGTTGAGATACTTGTTTGATGCTGAGATACTGATACACAGTGCATGGTAAGTTAGACCGTCACAGAATCATTCATATAAACAGCAAATATTAATGAAAGAGCTAACCCACCATAATTGTTCAATACATAGTTTGGGGAAAGATTAAAGTTACATTGTATTTCCTACAAAATTATGATAGAAGTGAACAATGACAAGGGAGGTAACCATGCAGATAATAGTCTGTTTGTAGAGGGCTAAACCTTCTGTATGGTATGATAATTCAAGGCACAGATAATGTGAATAATAAGTTGTGGGTAAGCTCTGTTATTTAATATGTGCTGTGGAAATTCTGCTGAGAATCATTAGGAGAGATGAAAGGCCACCTTAATGCTGCTTAACATCATAAACTCTGCTATAGGTCTTAATGATGCTAAACATTATAAACTCTGCTATAGGTCTTAATGCTGCTAAACATTATAAACTTTGCTATAAGTCTCAATGCTGCTCAACTATTGGTCCTAATGCTGCTAAACATCATCAACTCCACTATATGTCTAAATCCTGCTAAACATTATAAACTCTGCTATAGGTCTTAATGCTGCTAAACATTATAAACTCTGCTGTAGGTCTTAGTGCTGCTAAACATTATAAACTTTGCTCTAAGTCTTAATGCTACTCACCTATTGGTCCTAGTGCTGCTAAACATTATAAACTCTGCTGTAGGTCTTATTGCTGCTGAGCGCCATAAACTCTGCTTTAGGTCTTTATGCTGCAAAACATCATAACCTCCACTGTAGGTCTTAATGCAGCTTAAAATCATATACTTCAAATTAGGTCTTAATGCTGCTAAACATTATAAACTCAGCTATGAGTCTTTATGCTACTCAGCTATAGGTCCTAATGCTGCTTAACATTATAAACTATGTTATAAGTCTAAATGCTGCTAAACATTATAAACTCTGCTATAGGTCTTAATGCTGCTAAACATTATAAACTCTGATGTAGGTCTTAGTGCTGCTAAACATTATAAACTTTGCTATAAGTCTTAATGCTACTCAACTATTGGTCCTAGTGCTGCTAAACATTATAAACTCTGCTATAGGTCTTAATGCTGCTAAACATTATAAACTCTGCTGTAGGTCTTATTGCTGCTGAGCGCCATAAACTCTGCAATAGGTCTTAATGATGCTAAACATTATAAACTTTGTTATAAGTCTTAATGCTACTCAACTATTGGTCCTAATGCTGCTAAATATTATAAACTCTGCTATAGGTCTTAATGCTGCTAAACATTATAAACTCTGCTATAGGTCTTAATGCTGCTAAACATTATAAACTCTGCTGTAGGTCTTAGTGCTGCTAAACATTATAAACTTTGCTATAAGTCTTAATGCTACTCAACTATTGGTCCTAGTGCTGCTAAACATTATAAACTCTGCTATAGGTCTTAATGCTGCTAAACATTATAAACTCTGCTGTAGGTCTTATTGCTGCTGAGCGCCATAAACTCTGCTTTAGGTCTTTATGCTGCAAAACATCATAACCTCCACTGTAGGTCTTAATGCAGCTAAAAATCATATACTTCAAATTAGGTCTTAATGCTGCTAAACATTATAAGATCTGCTATGAGTATTTATGCTACTCAGCTATAGGTCCTAATGCTGCTTAACATTATAAACTATGTTATAAGTCTAAATGCTGCTAAACATTATAAACTCTGCTATAGGTCTAAATGCTGCTAAACATTATAAACTCTGCTATAGGTTTTAATGCTGCTAATAATTATAAACTCTGCTGTAGGTCTTATTGCTGCTGAGCGCCATAAACTCTGCTATAGGTCTTAATGGTGATGAACATCATAAACTCTGCTTTAGGTATTTATGCTGCAAAACATCATAACCTCCACTATAGGTCTTAATGCAGCTAAAAATCATTTACTTCACATTAGGTCTTAATGCTGCTAAACATTATAAACTCTGCTATAAGTCTTTATGCTACTCAGCTATAGGTCCTAATGCTGCTTAACATTATAAACTCTGCGTTAGGTCTTAGTGCTGCTAAACATTATAAACTTTGCTATAAGACTTAATGCTACTCAACTATTGGTCCTAATGCTGCTAAACATTATAAACTCTGCTATAGGTCTTAATGCTGCTAAACATTATAAACTCTGCTGTAGGTCTTATTGCTGCTGCGCGCCATAAACTCTGCTATAGGTCTTAATGATGCTAAACGTTATAAACTCTGCTATAGGTATTCATGGTGATAAACATCATAAACTCTGCTTTAGGTATTTATGCTACAAAACATCATAACCTCCACTATAGGTCTTAATGCAGCTAAACATCATATACTTCGCATTAGGTCTTAACGATGCTAAACGTTATAAACTCTGCTATAGGTCTTAATGGTGATAAACATCATAAACTCTGCTTTAGGTCTTTATGCTGCAAAACATCATAACCTCCACTATAGGTCTTAATGCAGCTAAAAATCATATACTTCACATTAGGTCTTAATGCTGCTAAACATTATAAACTCTGCTATAAGTCTTTATGCTACTCAGCTATAGGTCCTAATGCTGCTTAACATTATAAACTATGTTATAAGTCTAAATGTTGCTTATCATCAAAAACTCTCCTATAGGTCTTAATTCTGCAAAACTCCATACACTTTGCTACAGCTTTATGCTACTTAACATCATTAACTTAGCTATCAATTTAACCTGTCTCAAAAGCCACCTCTTGTATGCAGTCTTCCGTCAACAGAGTCATTTCCAATAAGTCAGTTTAACCTGTCTCAACAGCCACCTCTAATATGCAGTCATCTGTCAACTGAGGCACTTTCAATAAAAGTAACATAAGGTATTATGTAATTTGTTGGAAGAAATTGTTTATGGGGAAGGTGTCTGCCAGCAATATTGTGTTGTGTGGACTTTTTGTATTAAAGCAATGACTGCTGGTATGTTACAAATGTGCTCATTTATTTTCAGATCTCCATTCGATGTGATGTTGGTGTATCTGCTAGTCACTGTTGAGATACTTGTTTGATGCTGAGATACTGATACACAGTGCATGGTAAGTTAGACCGTCACATAATCATTCATATAAACAGCAAATATTAATGAAAGAGCTAACCCACCATAATTGTTTAATACATAGTTTGGGGAAAGATTAAAGTTACATTGTATTTCCTACAAAATTATGATAGAAGTGAACAATGACAAGGGAGGTAACCATGCAGATAATAGTCTGTTTGTAGAGGGCTAAACCTTCTGTATGGTATGATAATTTAAGGCACGGATACTGTGAATAATAAGTTGTGGGTAAGCTCTGTTATTTAATATGTGCTGTGGAAATTCTGCTGAGAATCAATTGGAGAGATGAAAGGCCACCTTTATGCTGCTTAACATAATAAACTCGCTATATGTCTTAATGCTGCTCAACACCATACACTCCACTATATGTCTAAATGCTGCTCGATATAAACAAACTCCACTATGGGTCTTAATACTGCTGAGCACCATACAGTCTGTTACAGGTTTTAATGTTACTTAAAATCAAAAACTCAGCTACATGTATATGACTTCATGCTGTTAAACATCATCAACTCCACTATATGTCTAAATGCTGCTCAACATATAGAAATCCACCATGGGTCTTAATGCTGCAGAGCACAATACACACTGCTACAGGTTTCAATGTCACTTAAAATCATAAACTCAACTGCATGTATATAACTTAATGCTGCAAAACATCATCAACTCTGCTTTAGGTCTTTATGGTGATAAACACCATACACTCTGCTATAGGTCTTAATGCTGCTTAACATTATTTACTCTGCTACATGTCTTAATGCTGCTAAACATTATAAACTCTGCTATATGTCTGAATGCTGCTAAACATTATAAACTCTGCTATAGGTCTTAATGCTGCTAAACAATATGAATTATGCTATAGGTCCAAATGCTGCTTAACATCATAAACTCCACTATATGTCTAAATGCTGCTCAACATATAGAACTCCACAATGGGTCTTAATGCTGCAGAGCACCATATACTCTGATACAGGTTTTAATGTTACTTAAAATCATCAACTCAACTGCATGTATATGACTTAATGCTGCAAAATATCATCAACTCTGCTTTAGGTCTTAATGGTGATAAACATCATACACTCTGCTATAGGTCTTAATGCTGCTTAACATTATTAAATCTGCTACATGGCTTAATGCTGCTATAAAAACATTATAAACTTTGCTATAATTCTAAATGATGCAAAACATTATAAACTCTGCTATAGGTCTTAATGCTGCTAAACATTATAAACTCTGCTATAGGTCCAAATGCTGCTTAACATCATAAACTTCGCTATATGTCTAAATGCTGCTCAACATATAGAAATCCACAATGGGTCTTAACTGCAGAGCACCATACACTCTGATACATGTTTTAATGTTACTTAAAATCATCAACTCAACTGCATGTATATGACTTAATGCTGCAAAATATCATCAACTCTGCTTTAGGTCTTAATGGTGATAAACATCATAAAATCTGCTGTAGGTCTTAATGCTGCAAAACATCATAAACTCCACTATAGGTCTTAATACAGCTAAACATCATGAACTTCACTATAGGTCTTAATGCTGCTCAACATTATAAACTTTGCTGTAAGTATTAATGCCGCATAACAACATAAACTCAACTATAGGTCTTAAGGATGTTAAACATTATAAACTCTGCTATAGCTCTTAATGATGGATGCTCATCATCAAAAACTATGCTATATGTCTTAATGCTGCTAAGCACCACAATCGCTGCTATAGGTCTAAATGCTGCTTATCATAAAAAACTCACCTACATGTATATGTCTTAATGCTCCTAAGCATCCCAAATGAATAATAGGTATTATTGCTGCTCAACATCATCAAGTCTGCTGTAGGTTATTATGCTGCTTAACATCATAAACCCCTCTATATGTATAAATGCTGCTTGGCACCATTAACTCTGCTATAGGTCTTAATTCTGCTAAACTCCATGCTCTTTGCTACAGCTTTGTGCTTCTTAACATCATAAACTTGCTATCAATTTAATCTGTCTCAAAAGCCACCTCTTTTATGCAGTCTTCTGCCAACAGAGACATTTCCAATATGTCAGTTTAACCTGTTTAAACAGCCACCTAATATATGCAGTATCTTGCCAGCAGGGGCATTTTCAATGAATCACTTTAACCTGTATTAGCTTTCAATAAAAGTAACATAAGGTATTATGTAATGTATTGGAAGGAATTGTGTATGGGGAAGGGGTCTACCAGCAATATTGTGTTGTGTGGACTTTTTGTATTAAAGCAATGACTGCTGGTATGTTACAATTGTGCTCATTTATTTTCAGGTCTCCATTCGATGTGATGTTGGTGTATCTGCCAGTCACTGTTGAGATACTTGTTTGATGCTGAGATACTGATACAAAGTGCATGGTAAGTTAGACCGTCACAGAATCATTCATATAAACAGCAAATGTTAATGAAAGAGCTTACCCACCATAATTGTTTATAACATAGTTTGGGGACAGATTAAAGTTACATTGTATTTCCTACAAAATTATGATAGAAGTGAACAATGACAAGGGAGGTAACCATGCAGATAACAGTCTGTTTGTAGAGGGCTAAACCTTCTGTATGGTATGAAAATTTAAGGCACATATGTGAATAATAAGTTGTGGGTAAGCTCTGTTATTTAATATGTGCTGTGGAAATTCTGCTGAGAATCAATTGGAGAGATTAAAGACCAGCTTAATGCTGCTTAACATCATAAACTCCACTATCGGTCTAAATGCTGCTCAACATCATACACTCCACTATAGGTCTAAATGCTGCTCAACATCATACACTCCACTATAGGTCTAAATGCTGCTCAACATCATACACTCCACTATAGGTCTAAATGCTGCTCAACATCATACACTCCACTATAGGTCTAAATGCTGCTCAACATCATACACTCCACTATAGGTCTAAATGCTGCTCAACATCATAAACTCCACTATAGGTCTTGATGCTGCTTAACATAATAAACTCCGCTATAGGTCTTGATGCTGCTTAACATCATAAACTCCACTATAGGTCTTGATGCTGCTTAACATCATACACTCCACTATAGGTCTTAATGCTGCTTAACATCATACACTCCACTATAGGTCTTAATGCTGCTTAACATCATACACTCCACTATAGGTCTTAATGCTGCTTAACATCATAAACTCCACTATAGGTCTTGATGCTGCTTAACATCATACACTCCACTATAGGTCTTAATGCTGCTTAACATCATAAACTCCACTATAGGTCTTGATGCTGCTTAACATCATAAACTCCACTATAGGTCTTGATGCTGCTTAACATCATAAACTCCACTATAGGTCTTGATGCTGCTTAACATCATACACTCCACTATAGGTCTTAATGCTGTTTAACATCATAAACTCCACTATAGGTCTTGATGCTGCTTAACATCATAAACTCCACTATAGGTCTTGATGCTGCTTAACATCATACACGCCACTATAGGTTTAAATGCTGCTCACCATAAACAAACTCCACTATAGGTCTTGATGCTGCTCAGCATAAAAAACTCCACTATGGGTCTTAATGCTTTATGATAGTATATAATGAAATTATTACAAAATGTTTGATAAATGTGTAACCAGTGTACCAATTAGAATGAAAGAATATTAATTAATTGACATTTATAATATAATCATTGTGACAAAAAATGAGATATAAATAAACACTAAAATTATTAAGACACTCATAATGATATACAAGTGATCAGTTGGGGATAAACAAAGTTAACATTTTATTAATTGATCAATTATCATTAATTTATAGAATGAAGTTCTTCTCAGTGAAAAATAAATAAGGGCTACCATGGATGGAGGATAAATAAATGACCATAATCTTTAATTAGTGATACTCAAATAAGGGTAACTATCAAATGAGAATAAACAGATGATTGAATGATTTCTAATTTAGACAGAAAAACTAATAAATAATTGACAAACAGGGCTGAGAAATGTTGTGACTTTGATATGTTAATATTTTTAATTCATTGAATGATTGCAGGCAGACTATTGTTGATTTGCTAAAAAATGTTGGAATTTGTTTTGAATGATTATTGTACCAGGTTGTCTCCCATGTTTAAATCAGAAACATTGAGCTATCATATTGTCAAAATTTTCATATCTTCATGGTCCATGCACATGATAAATAAATCTTGATCGACAGTGGTCCGATTACTAATTTATAGCGTACATTGACCATGAAGATATGCACATTTTGACAGGTCAATAAAACTGGACAATAAATGGGTATCTGTTGGCACATCCTGTATTTCTCATGATACTTGTACACATGCAATTAAGTCTAGCTAGTATTTTATCATGTTGACAAGATGGTTTGATGATTTAATTACATGTATAGTAAAATCTCACATATAAACCACCTCAATAATAAGACCAACCCAAAATTAAGACCAAAATGTTCAAGTCCATTTTCACTGATTTGCTCTTTATTCAACATCAATATTAAGACCACCTCAATAAGAAGAGCAGTTTTCAAGAGTCCCAAATGTAGTCTTATTATTGAGTTTTTTTCTGTACTTTATAATAATTATAGTATTAATTACACATTTTTTTATATTTCAGGTATGGAATGAATCTCATCAAATGACCACCAGATGGGTACAGTTGTCAAGATTCAATGGTTTTACATTCGAACTATAAATACAAAAAAAGTGACTAATAAAGTGAATGATTTGTTTTCGAAGACATTAGTGTGAGAAAATAGATGATTTATGTACTTGATGTTGTGATGTTTATTGCATTTGTTTGGTCCATAAAGGACCATGGTCCGTAGAAGTGACCGGATATAATATGCTACTTGTTGTTGTGGTACTTAGTTATAACTATAAACTCATCCATGGACATCTATGACTGATCTACTCTGTTAAATAATGCTCTATCACCTGTGGGATCATTTGTTGTTTCGGATAAATCTAACACAGCCATTCAATTGGTTGCTTCGATCATTCTTCAATAAAGACTTACTACCAATCACATAGTTCGAACTATGATAAAAAGCTAGCGCATCAACCCACAGTTGATGACAGCAGTTACACATAATAGTCAGTCATAGGTATCTCAGGGGAGAGTACTTTCTACAGTTACACATCATGGCCTACCATTGATTAAAGGTAGCCGCCACCAGAAGTTGGGAATAAAGTCCCTGGTACAAAATTATCTTTCAAGAAGTAATGGTGGCCAAGTAGGGGATAACTTGAGTTTCATGTTGTCAAAAGGGCTACTTTTGAAACGGGGGCAGGTTAATTTTACTGCAAATTTTCGCCATATTTAAAGCACAGTAGATAAATTGTAATTTGGGCCAAGTAAAGAGTTATTTCCCTTGTATCTGGAATATTTGCAATATGCCTCATAAATTGCGTTCCATGTTATAAAAATGGCGGTAACAGTTGTGGCCCCACTTTCAAAATGGCCTCTATTTACAACAGCATTAACGTTCCCCGTTTTCAAAACGGTGGCGAAATAAAATAAGGCTGTTATCCCCCGTTTCAAAACAGTCGGCATTTTGAAATAATGGGAGGTCCAATATTTCGAAAAAGGCTTCTCTTCAAAATGGCCGCCATTATTATCAACAATATTGTCCCTTTAGATCAAAATGGATTTGTACGAGTGACTTCCCCTTTTCAAAACAGATAAAGGAAGGTTACTCACTCTGCACATATCCAACATATTGAAGCAAGGGAGGTCACTCTTGCAGCAAATATCCGCCATTTTGAAAACGGGTTACTCATGCATTACATGTCCGCCATTGTGTAATAAGGGAGGGTACTCTTATATGGAATGGCGAGCACTTAATGTAGAGTTATGTGCCCTGTGGTCAAAATGGCATTTATTTGAAGTAAGAATGGCATCCCTTGCCTTTAAAAGTGAAACATGGTAATGTAACTCTGACGTCCCCGTCTCAAATTGGCGGCAATTTTGAGAAAGGAGGTTACTCATACTGCAAATGTCCGCCATATTGAAGCAAGGGAGGTCGCGAATACCAGCCATTTTGAAAAAAGGGGAGGTTACTCCTGCATTACATGTCCGCCATTTTGTAATAAGAGAGATTACTCTGACATGGAATGGCGCCCACTTATTAGAGAGTTATGTGCCATGTGGTTAAAACAGGAGACTTGGTAAGGTAAAACTGACGTCCCCTGTCTCAAATGGCGGCAATTTTGGAAAAAGGAAGGTTACTCGTACAGCATATGTCCGCCATATTGAAGCCAGGGAGGTTACTCTTACTGCGAATATCCTTCATTTTGAAAGCAGGGGAGGTTACTCATACATAACATGTCTGCCATTTTGTAATAATGGAGTTTACTCTGAATGCCGGCAACTAAATGTAGAGCTCTGTGCCATGTGATGAAAATGGCGTTTATTTGCAGTCAGAGAAATGGAGACTTAGCAAGGTAAAACTGACATCCCATGTCTCAAAATGGCGGCAATTTTGGAAAAAGGGAGGTTACTAGTACTGCATTTGTTCGCCATATTTTGACATCTCTTACTGCAAATAAATCACATTTTGAAAACAGGGGAGGATACTCATACATTACATGCCCGCCATCTTATAATGAGGGAGGCTACTTACATGGAATGAAGGCCACTTAATGTAGAGTATGTGCCATTTGGTCATAATAAACAAGAGTATCGTCCCTTTACTTTAAAATACTTTAAAAGTAGGGCAAGATTGACGTCCCCTGTCTCAAAATGGCGGCAGTTTTATAAAGGGAGGTTACTCACACTGCATATGTTCGCTATATTGAAGCAAGGGAGGTCGCTCTTACTGCTTATATCCGTCATTTTGAAAACAGGGGAGGGTAGTCATTCATTACATGTCCGCCATTCTGTTATAAGGGATGCTATACTTTTACATGGAATGGCGGCCACTTAATATAGAGTTATGTGCCCTGTGGTCAAAATGGCCGACATTTTCAACAAGAGTATCATCCCTGTACTTTAAAATGGAAGTTTAGTAAGGTAATCCTCACGTCCCGTCTCAAAATGGCGGCAATTTGGAAAAAGGGAGGTTACTCGTACTGCATTTGTCCGCCATATTAAGACCTCTTATTTCATTATGGCCGCCATATCAACACGAGTAAAGTCCAATTGTTTCAAAATGGAGGCTAAGGTATGAGTTGCTCTTGTCTTAAAAACGGGTGTTACACTTGTTGGTTATGGATTAGAATCTGCCACACAGCTGCAATTCACAATTTGAGTAACCTCCCCTGCTTTCAAATTAGCAGATTTCCATTGTAAGAGTGAGGTCCCCTGATTTTAAACTAATAGATATGCGTAACCAGGTGCTCGTTTGTGGTCCAATGAAATTTCTCCTTACAAAAGAGAGAGAATACGTAACTACAGGGAAAGCCACATACATAAGACAGTGCCTCCCCACGCAGATCTCTGGAAAAACAACAAGCCACAAAACATAAGGCACTAAAGGAGGTCAAACGGTACACATATTAAGGAACTGAGGCACAAGGAATGGCCCAGCAGACCACATGGAATAACTAGGAGAATCAAAGTGGACAGTAAAGGGAGGAATAAATGGATGGAAAAGATCACAGGACAAATAAAGATAACTGGCCTTAATAGGCCAAACATGGGCAGGAAACAATCTGAACACTGTATAAAGTGACAGAATTGCACAGGGGAGAGGGAAATACAAAAAACATTCATAACACAAACAGAAACAACAATCATATAGCGAATAACAGCCTTGGAACTGTCAGCAAAAAATACTGGGGGTTTAAATCGATTTGACAGCAAGCTAACCTCACCCTTAATCGCTATATGGTCCTTGATTTCCAACATATATACATAAATTGACTAAGTAGGCAGTAACTATTCATTAAAATCAACCAACCATCACGCACACAACAACAGACACTGTAACTAATCCAGTTAGAAGGAACAGGCAGCCTCAGTCTGACCTTGCTCCCATGTCAAACTGTGTTTGTCGTCTTTCTCAAATGGCTTCATCGCTTAATATTCTGAGTTTCTGTTTATACTCATGTACTGTTTTTAACGTCCTTCCTGCCGCTTCCATTTATGAATATTTCCAAAAACGAAACACCACACAAACAACACCGATCAACCAAAGAATGTTGACGTGTAGGAGTTGCGGTTGTGTCCAAGGGCGCAGCCATATTGAAATTGACGAAAATACGTAATCGAAACGTCTTGATGATCTACGGTCAAATAGAATTTACGGAGATTGACGAATATTCATAACTATACCAAAGCATTTTGCAACCGACGATTTGATTGGCTACTCAAAGGTCACAAGAACGTGACCTTTACTGTGCAGTCATCAGATCCAGTTAGCGTATAGTATAGGAGAGTGAGACTGGAGCTTATTTTAAGGCGATTGGCTCTAATATTACCTGTCTCCATTTTGAATTAATGTGAGGTTACTCACGTTTGAAATGGCAGCTATTTTGAATCTTTGAATTAGTAACTGCCATTCAACAATGGGATAATCTCAGCATTTTCAAAAAAATAGACCTCGGTAGTAACACTGGTGGAAAATAATTCCAAAAGGACAGCTAAAGTTATTGTATGCAGTCTCTGTGGAAAGTATGAAGAAGACCGTTTAAACATCAGTTATACAAGGCAGACAATAACGAGTTTTTACGTGTTTCTAACTATTTTTTACATACAGGACGTATAGTTACCAGTGTAACCACATCATGTATTGAGGAATATTCATACATGTACAATGTACTTTCGAGGTCTTTTTCCGAACTGTATGGAAATTGTTGTGATGGTATGATTGGTTATTCAAAATAAGAGTAACGTCCCCTGCTTTCAAAGATTCTGGGAATTATTTCAGCCCCAAGTTGTTTTGCACCCCCAGACGTTCTGCATCAAGTTGCTTCGCAACTGGTCATTTGCCCCCTTATGTATTTACAGTGATGATATACAGATAACATGTTACAGAAAACAACAACAAATTCAATAATGAATGAAGTTTATTTGATGATGCCATGGAACAACATACAGAATGGTAATGACAGAGTGCAAAAAAACAACTTAAATAAGAATATAACACATGGTTCAAAACAAAAAAGTAATATATACAACATGTACAAAGTTTACAAGAGGTATCACTAAATAATTGAGCGCCACTGTATGATTTCCAACCTCTTCTTAAAGTGACATCATTTCCAGAAAACGTCACATATGACGTCACCATGTACCAACAGTAAGCAATATTTGCCTAATATTGGAATATGAAAACGAAGTGACCATATGGAGTAAATAGTGTCTCCTGCATGCAAATAGTGACATCACATGTTGCGTTTTCTTGACATGACGTCACTTACAGAAGAGGTTGTAAATTCCATAGCAGCGCTCAATTATAATGAATACCCCAAGATTGACAGAGAAAATGCAACCATGTCAATGATAGTACTAAGGGTTGCCCAGAAGTAGCGCAGACAAAACGTATTCATGAACAAGTAATGAAGGGCCATAACGCAGTAAAAATTTATCTGAGCATGATGTGCCAACGATATGCACAACTAGGTTTGGTACTATTTATTATTAGGTAGTAGATCCGTAATGGCCATTTTTTAAAACCTAGTTAAACCTATTATTTTGATAATCTACACATTTTCACCAATACAAATCCAAATTTTAAAGACACTTTACCATCTATATGACCTGTTTAGTAGACCAACCCCCTGTTTTGGGATGCATTTGAAAAATAACAAAGCCCAACATGGAAAATTTTAAATTTCATAATTTTTCAATATTTTCCATTTAAAACTAAATCAGATTATTCATTTAACATGTATACATGGAAGTATAATAATATGGAAGTAAAATGTCATACAGCAGAACTTCAAAACCTCGAATTCCAGTCAGACCTAGCAATTAGTTAAAGCCATCTATTGTTCGAGGCATCTATGGTATACATTTGCATGTGCAAACTAACTGTCCCTGGTACAAGTGAACTATGCACTATGACAATGGTTGAGATACTAAATTTCGGATCCAATTTTATTTCGACATGTGCGAGTGTTCGAGCTATCTCTGTTCAAGTGATCTACTGTTGGATAATATGAAATAAGAATGTATTTCGCCGGGACTTAAGAACTTGTTCGAGGTACCTACTGTGTTCAAGCCAAAACAGTCTCAGGTTTCAAAGTGCTACTGTATTGTTGTTCAAGAAAAAAATATGTGGAGGAAAAATCTAAAAACAAATCCCCCAAATCCAGAAAACTTGTCAAGCTCATACCAAATTTGAGAAAATCTTTAATAGATCCAACAGTAATGTAGATGTTACATAAATCTATGGTCTATATTTCCAAATAAATGATGTTTTGATTATGACAAGCCAGGGTTTTCCCCAGGATTTTTCACCAAGGGGTCATTGGACCCTTGTGTTTGACAATATCAGGGTCCTTAGTAAATGTGTGGGGTCCCAGATATGCAGTTTATATTTGACAAAAAATTATTTGAGGGGTCCCAGGAATGCACAGTAAGTTGAAAATGGGAGTCGGGGACTCGAGATATCTGAGTCAGGACTGCAACCCTGTATTTTCATATTCCTATTATGATGTGAAAAAAACCTATAAGTTTGTTTTATATCTTTATTAAACAGTACTATTTTTGTTGACCATAATGAATAAAGTGGATACAATAAATGGATTCATTATATGAAAACAAAGAATCTGACATAAGTTATGGACTATAGCCACTATACAATATGGCCAACTCCAACATACTACATGTACACATGTACAATCTGGTTTAAATAAAATAATCCCAGTTATAAGTATACAATAAATACCTGGTTAAAACATTAAATGCATATTCAAACATAAATAGTTTATTCAGAAATATTAGGCATACTGCCCATAATTTCACATAAACAATGCAAATATTGTAACATACAAAAATAATGAAATATTATACCTTGGTCAATGGTCATTTGATGAACATAATTTAAATCTTAATACAGTACTTATTACACTTTCATTGATACAATGTGAGAAATAATAGAATAGTGAGGAGTAAATATTCGTAAATAATGCTATTAGTTAATATATCCTTACCCTTAATGCTAACAAGGTGGAATTTAGAGCATTTTAGTAAGTATTCTTTATGATATATCGTGATACAAATCCTATCACAAAAGGTATATTGTGATACATGTATCGTATCGCGTTAGTTCCGTATTGTCTCACCCCTACTGTGGTCAGATGAAATTGACTGCACATGGCAAATACCAAGTGTAGACCTCAATATTTCAATTGCTGCATATGCCATATAACTACATGTATTAATAATATGCAACTGTATGATTTTCACAAAATTCATGAACTTAAAACATCATTTAAATTCTAGTGAATAGTAAGTTAAGGTGGCCTTAAATACCAGCGATATCCAATAATAAGTGCTTGTATATATGTGATATCTCAAATTAAAAACTTCAGAGAAGAGGAAAAATAATGTAAACTAAATGTGACGTATGTCGCTTACCTGTGTAATCATACTTTATATGACGTTTACCGGAAAATGTCAACATGTGGAATAAGTTATGCAGGGTCTTATCTGTCCGCGGCCTTCATGTATATAGATGTTTCCTACGCGTCGGATACATGTACAGCTTTATTCCTAATACCAGGCTACATGTGCATGGACAGTCATGGCCATGCTTCTTGTTCGCAATTCAGGTGAAATACGCTGTACAACAAATCTGAGAGATGTCACTTTGCAACAGAGTTTTTCAACCCTTTTTATATCTCACCTTTATCATTTAAACAATCCTATAATTATCCCAGAACCGCGGTTCATCCGATTAGGTTGAGAGGACAGACGAATATTAATCCGGAAGGCGCCATTTGCAATAATTGTCTGGAGTCGAGGTAAAAGTTTGTGACGTACGGTCAGTACCGTTATTTTACAACAATGTATTTGATATACCTGTCTAGTTTATTATAATATTTTTGATATGTTGCAATAGATTCCATTATAAAGTTAAACATCTCCCACTTTGCTGACATTGCTTCAAAATGCAATACATTTACATATTTTATCATAAAATAACATAGATCTATTATTAAATAAAATATGTGTGCTTAATATGATTGTTGCCTTTTGAATCAATCAGTGTATACACATACATATATGTTTATACAAGCCATGACTTAACAGATAAGTCATTCTGCCTTGATCTACATTTCCCTTCAATGAGTTATGACATTGATTGACCATTGTGATGGAATGGTAAAATAATTGTACCCAAATAAAATTTTATTTTTCAGTTAAATACCTACCGGTAGATTTACAATGCCATCCAAAAGTTTCTCCACACATGAATATTTTGAATTTCATTACATTTTAATGCAGAATTTCAAATAAGACATGTATGACCACAAAGTAAAATTATTCATCTTCTGTGATGGAAAGTTAAGAATGAACAATTTGCACATCTCGGCAGCAGCATCTATCGGCCATCATCAAAAACCAACATTAATTGATGTTCAGTCACTTTTACACCACTGAATAAAAATACGTTGTGTAATGTTTGTAAATAGATCTGGATCAACTTTAGCACTGTTAAATGTGTTTGCAAAACTTTTGATGCACAGTGAAAACAAGTACACAGAGAAAGTGAGTAATGTTGAGGCATGCTGATGTATAAATATTTCCCTGTAACTTTTCCAAGAAATGAAGACATGAAGTTCTTGTGCGTGTCCCTCCATTAGCAGTCCAGGATACTAACAAATATTTTCAGTTTTCTGTCTGTTTGATGATTCAAGGAGTTTATTTTACCATCCATCTAGTGCAGTCCTTCCTCAGATACCTAGGTGTCTAATTACGTTACACTTCATACATGTTTAGAATAAATCAACCAGAACTCTCATTGGTCTACAGACAATGTTGAGGATCAATCTCAGAAATCAATCATAGTTTTCAGAAGGCTGATGTATTAGTATTAGATTTTCCAGAAATGATGTGTCAAGTGTAATGTAATTAATCAGTGTGGGCATCTGACAATAACGATAGTGTTGTGTTCAACAGGAACTGACTGGTCATCACAATACGTACTGGTCATAGAGCCCATGTTGTATGTTCATGTTTAAATGGTATGAGTGCTGGTGCGCTGGTAATCCGTGGTAACTTTTGTATACACATTTTTATAAACATGAACCATATAGTATTGTATAGATTTTTTGACCTCATGGTAAATGCAAACGACAAATTATCTAGTCTTTATCGGAAGTGGCCAGACTACTAATTTATAGTGTGCATTGACAATGAAGATATGCAAATTTTGACAGGTCAATAAATCTATACTATACCACATTTTACCAAAAATACACTTTTTTGTTTAAACACAACAAGGATGAATATTCTTTTGAACATTTTATTTACATATTTGTTCTTAAGTAAAATCATGTGGTGTATACTGTATTTAGAAACAATTGTCTAAATTAAACATAAAGGGCACATAAACAGTAATCAGTGGTAATCATTCAAACACATACACGGATAACATACTTTCCATGACCATTGTTGTCTTCTATTATGGTCATTATAGTAAGAGATTAATTTTTACCATCAGTATAATACAGTCAAAACATGACTCTACAACAACATCTAAATTAACCTTACAGTTGTAACAACTGCATTTAAAGGCTACTGCCTCTTTCATCTTTTATTGTTATGTAAATATTCAAAATTCTGTATTAAGCAGCATATATTAATTATAAATGAGAAAATAAGCTTATAGTCTAGGATTCTAAACAATGGTAAAAATCTTCATATTCCTTACATGTATTCAAATATATATAGCTTTATATCCTGACAAGCAGTTCAATCTCATCATTAATGAATATTTTATTTTTATTCAACAGTCAAGGAAGATGAGATTGATTCATTTTGAGCTGGCTATCAGAATAGAAAGAACAAATACCATAAATGACCCACCTACCTAGCATAGAAATCTAGCTAGAGAAGATGACCAGTCACAATACAGCACATTGTCTCACATCCTGACAGGCAGCTGAAAATGAATCAATCTCATTGTTTATGATACATACTTTATTCTAATCTAATTTCAACTTCCATCTGATAATCAAGAGTCAAAGTAAATACCATCTATATGTCAGACCACAGAGTTGTTTGTTATTGTCATCTATAATGTGGAATTCACAAATGACACCTTACACAATCCACCTAATGCACAGTAAATAATCATGAGCATGACTAACACATATATACCTTACATATCTTGGTGATCTAATTTTACTTCTACTTTCATTTTAACATTCACACTCCTGAAATGTTCCTTTTATTTACTACATCTTAACTATCATACAACAACAAGACAACTAAGAATCATCCTTAAACAATCCAAGAACAGCTGACACATTAACACCTGAATGTCTTTTAATGTCTCTCAATTGATATAAAGGTACTAAGTTTGATAGTACCATATGTATTAATTTTGTTTGTAAAAGTAGAGATCGCAAATCAATATTACCAATTTTACAATACAATACAATACAATAGTGTTTTATTTGCAATACAAGGCCTCTGGCCCAAAATACAAACAATTCTGCATGATATTTCATGTATAGTAGTTATGTAGGATATAATTTAAACAATGATAGCGAGAAAAAAATACATATTAACAAATGTGCAACCCATCAACATAAATATAGACAATCAATATCGATAGGTCATTTCTACTTGGATAAATGTGATATGTGACAATAAGATGACAATGAAAATATAACATTTTAGAACATACTAAAATAGCTGTATATATATACTAATACAACAGCATACTTATCCCTATCCTACCACATATATATAGTGAATCAACATGTATATTGTACACAAAATAAACATATTAATTACACGAGTATATAACAGCATATGGTGAATATTCCGGTATTAGATAAGGCAGAATATGTTTATATATATGTATAAAATAACATTCATCTTAAATTTAATCAACTTTTCTCAATTTGTGTACGAACAATTGTTTATAGTATGTTTGACATTTTAATTGAATGGATTTAATTTAAAATATTGTAGTATAATATTTGGTAATATATTGTAGTATACTAAAATATTAGCTTTATGCTATTCAGGAGACCTCGTTACATGACCCGAGGTGGAGAACAAAGGATTCTCGGATGCAGTTATAATATAATACATTTATAATGCTGATATTCTGCTACAATACAGTGCAACCTCTCCAGAACAGCAGCATCTCCAATAACAGATTCATTTTTCCATATAAAAACTTTACAAATATTTAAGACAAAATTTGTACGTCTCAAGATGTGCAGGTGTTCTGGTAGGTTGCACTTTACATTTGTTGCATAGTTTTAATGTATGTACATGTACGTTGTTCTGAAAGATTAGAATGTCAGGCAAACATTTCTTATTCATTCCCAAGCAACTATATAATTGCCTTTACATGAAAAATAAGTGGTATCACAGAATTTCGTGAAAACAGATCTCGCAGAAAATCTTTCTTAACAAATCTATAGAAATGCTCTTTAATCAGATTTTGCAACAACTGATCACAACTGTGCTTTATAACTAACAATTACCCTATGGTAATCACAAGCATGCTTTGGACAATAATCCACTGTAATGCTTTTGAACACATTTTATAACACATATTGTAAATAAATAACATTAAACATCATAGCAAATATCATAGAAAACTCATTTTCAATTTGTCACAGATTTGCAAGGTAAATACGTTTATACAATATACAAAATGTACATTATTACAATCATGCAGATTTGGATTCTTGTACAGCAAGACAGTCGGCAGTTTAAAAAGATGTTGTGTAGTCAGGTAAAGTGATAAATAAGACTAGTTACGTTTCTAGACGTAACTAATACAGAAATTCATAAAAGATATGATGACATCTTATGTATGTGTTCAATATCATAAAAATATTTATATATATAGTAAGTTTCTTTATATAAGTATGTTTCATCTTATGGCAGACAGAGCAACATATTGAAATCAGAGGGATTAAGTTGTTACAGGGAATGCCACATACACAAGACAATGCCTCCCCACACAGATCTGTGGGAAAACAACAATCTTCAAAAACATTAGGCACTGAGAATGTGCAAGGAAAAAGGGGCACAAGGAAAGGACTGGGTGACAATAAAAACAACCAAGGATAAGGAATACATCATGGAACGTGAACAATTAGACAACATGTCTGTCTGAACACAGGAAGGAGAGGGTGAAATAATGTCCAGTATTTCACATATAACTGTGTGAAATCTAACAAACTGAACTTGAACAGGAAACATATTCAATTAAGCACTAATAAATTTGCTTTGATATATCAAAATGACACAGGAAGAGTAACTTAAGGATAAGGAATAGGAACTGCAATATACATTGAAAAGCCTACAAAAATGGTAAATAAATGTACAGAATTGTAAATATATATGTGGAAAAATTTAGTCTAGAGCATGACAAATGATCAATACAATTTTAATAAACAATACAGTAACATTTAAGTTCTTGGACCTGGTCACACAACTAAAATGCAGATCTAACACAAACATGCGTCTTCCTTCCTACATAAACCTCACAGTACCACTTACTAAAGTATGGATGACCAATATGGGGCTATGAGGTGACATGCCAACCCCATTTCAGTATAAATGATGCACACCTAGTATATTCTTACATTCATTAGGGGAAAAGAAACAAGCTTTATAACCGACTTCAAAGTCACTGTTTTATAATTATACACTTTCAGTAATTATAAGACCAATTACATGAATATCACTTTAATACCATGATTATATTAGGGGACCAGAGAAGCAGCTTGCATCATATCAAGTCAAGGTTACAAATACCCTCTGGACAAGGACATTATATACTCCACTATTACAGTCATGCACAAACGTTTTCCATAAGACGTGGAACCTTACTCTGTTCGCACCATGTGTTTTCATGCGCACATTGAAAGCCTCAACACAGATAATACCCACCCATCAAGCAAAATATTATATAACTCAGGATATTTATAGATATGATACTGTAACAACCCAGTACACATTGAGTACATGAACCCATTAATATTGTCTTATACAACTGTTGAGGTTGACATAATTATTTT
Source organism: Mactromeris polynyma (assembly GCA_032209605.1). Taxonomy (NCBI): domain Eukaryota; kingdom Metazoa; phylum Mollusca; class Bivalvia; order Venerida; family Mactridae; genus Mactromeris; species Mactromeris polynyma. The sequence continues at coordinate 19,090,408 of JASFXZ010000011.1, forward strand.
TCTCAGGTCAATACAAGAGATATTAAGTTGTTACAGGGAATGTCACATACACAAAACAATGACTCCCCACACAGATCCCGGGGAATACAACAGGCTACAAAACACTAGGCACTGAGGAGGTGCAAGGGTAAACATGCATTGGAACAGGAACGGTCTGGTTGACAAATAAATATATTTAAGTGCAGTGCAAATCAGACCAAATATTTGTTCCAACTTTTCAAGTTTTAAACCTTTTACTACTTGTAGCAAGAACCACACCAAATGCTTCTTTCAGACTTTTCAACCTACACTTCCGATATACTTTAGCTGATCATATTGTGAGCATAGTGAATGTATTGAATGTGATATATTCAGCTGGTTAAGCTGTTGGTACATGTTAACATTGAATGTGATATATTCAGCTGGTTAAGCTGTTGGTACATGTTAACATTGAATGTGATATATTCAGCTGGTTAAGCTGTTGGTACATGTTAACATTGAATGTGATATATTCAGCTGGTTAAGCTGTTGGTACATGTTAACATTGAATGTGATATATTCAGCTGGGTTAGCTGTTGGTACATGATAACATTGAATGTGATATATTCAGCTGGGTAAGCTATCGGTGCATGTTGACAGATATTAATTACCATATAATACATGTGAGTAATGCTTCAACATTTTTCCCAGGTCATAGATATATGTGTAAAATTATTTTTTATCATTCTTTTATTACAACACTGTTAAAAGCTATTAACTAACTGTCAGAAATAATGCACCACTGTTTTATGTTCTGGATTTGCATTTAACTCCACCTACATTTAACTTCTACATTAAACTTGGGAATTAAACTATCTAGGCCAATAAGGGTCACCCTCATCAAGCAATAACTGAAGTTAACCTGTATTGTCAATGGAGCATCTTCATGGAATGCACATACTGAATGTCATTTTCATGGTTCAAGTACAACTTCTGAGGTAAATTTCAAGTATTTTTCAAGGTTTTATCAAGTACCTTTTCTCGGGCTTTCAATGACTGTCTTTATTGCTGATTTAGCAAAAAAGTTAACAACAATGCCACAAGGTCATGATAAATGAAAAACAAAAATTCACAATACCCTGATTATGCCAGAAATGTCACTTTGTGTAAATCACTATAAAATGGGCAACCCATACATACTCGGATGGACAAATCACATTTATTCTTTCAACAATGCAAAGTTTCTGACAAAGTATTTTTTCAAGAAGTTTAAGGCAAATCTCAAGAAGATTTCACTTTGTAAACATGTAAAGCATGTACATCAGATGAACAGAATTATATTACACCCACTTTGATGTAATTACATGGAAGCTTAATCCGAATTAATACCAGCTGAAATTTATACTGACACTTTGGTTACAATAAAATAAGGAACACATGTTATAACATTATTTGATCACTGGAAAAATCTACATAGTGTAATGAAATTGCTCTCTGCTTCATTTGAATGTTATTAATATTTCTTAGTGAAACTTTCATATGGTTGCACATGATCACCTATTTAGAGTAGAAATAATTGAAATCAAGATATATACACACTGGTACTTAATAGATACTAAACAAATGTAAGAGTATTACTTGTTTAGATCAGTTTTCATCTCACTATATGACCCTACATGGTTTGCTTGTGCCCTGAAATCTTTCGATCAGATCCTCACCAGCTCACATGTAGGGGCATATCAATAAGACAGTACGCCACCCTGCTCATTGATTCCTGAGGTACCCTAAATCAAATCCCCTATTGCATGGATGGACCAGCTCCTTACCCCAGGAATCATGAACAGGGTGGTGCACTGTGTGAAAACTGATCTAAGCAAGTAATATTCAACAACAGATGTGTTTTCTGCAAAATGTTATAATCAAGTTGATAACAAGACACTGGAAGATTAATAAAAACTTGATTTAGCAAACCTTAGCAATTATGTCATTAAGTTTAAGGCAAATCTCAAGAAGTTTTTTGCTTTGCAGACATGTAAAGAAAATGTACATCAGATGAACAGAATTATATTACACCCACTTTGATGTAATTACATGGAAGCTTAATCCGAATTAATACCAGCTGAAATTTATACTGACACATTGGTTACAATAAAAGAAGGAACACATGTTATAACATTATTTGATCACTGGAAAAATCTACATAGTGTAATGAAATTGCTCTCTGCTTCATTTGAATGTTATTTATATTTCTTAGTGAAACTTTCACACGGTTGCACATGATCACCTATTTAGAGTAGAAATAATTGAAATCAAGATATATACACACTGGTACTTAATAGATACTAAACAAATGTAAGAGTATTACTTGTTTAGATCAGTTTTCATCTCATTATATATGACCCTACATGGTTTGCTGGTGCCCTGAAATCTTTCGATCAGATCCTCACCAGCTCACATGTAGGGGCATATCAATAAGACAGTACGCCACCCTACTCATTGATTCCCGAGGTACCCTGAATCAAATACCCTATTGCATGGATGGACCAGCTCCTTACCCCAGGAATCATGAACAGGGTGGTGCACTGTGTGAAAACTGATCTAAGCAAGTAATATTCAACAACAGATGTGTTTTCTGCAAAATGTTATAATAAAGTTGATAACAAGACACTGGAAGATTAATAAAAACTTGATTTAGCAAACCTTAGCAATTATGTCATTAAGTTTAAGGCAAATCTCAAGAAGTTTTTTGCTTTGCAGACATGTAAAGCATGTACATCAGATGAACAGAATTATATTACACCCACTTTGATGTAATTACATGGAAGCTTAATCCGAATTAATACCAGCTGAAATTTATACTGACACATTGGTTACAATAAAAGAAGGAACACATGTTATAACATTATTTGATCACTGGAAAAATCTACATAGTGTAATGAAATTGCTCTCTGCTTCATTTGAATGTTATTAATATTTCTTAGTGAAACTTTCACAAGGTTGCACATGATCACCTATTTAGAGTAGAAATAATTGAAATCAAGATATATACACACTGGTACTTAATAGATACTAAACAAATGTAAGAGTATTACTTGTTTAGATCAGTTTTCATCTCATTATATATGACCCTACATGGTTTGCTGGTGCCCTGAAATCTTTCGATCAGATCCTCACCAGCTCACATGTAGGGGCATATCAATAAGACAGTACGCCACCCTGCTCATTGATTCCTGAGGTACCCTGAATCAAATCCCCTATTGCATGGATGTACCAGCTCCTTACCCCAGGAATCATGAACAGGGTGGTGCACTGTGTGAAAACTGATCTAAGCAAGTAATATTCAACAACAGATGTGTTTTCTGTGAAATTTTATAATAAGGTTGATAACAAGACACTGGAAGATTAATAAAAACTTGATTTAGCAAACCTTAGCAATTATGTCATTAAGTTTAAGGCAAATCTCAAGAAGTTTTTTGCTTGCAGACATGTAAAGCATGTACATCAGATGAACAGAATTATATTACACTCACTTTGATGTAATTACATGGAAGCTTAATCCGAATTAATACCAGCTAAAATTTATACTGACACATTGGTTACAACAATAGAAGGAACACATGTTATAACATTATTTGATCACTGGAAAAATCTGCATAGTGTAATGAAATTGCTCTCTGCTTCATTTGAATGTTATTAATATTTCTTAGTGAAACTTTCACAAGGTTGCACATGATCGCCTATTTAGAGTAGAAATAATTGAAATATAGGTATATACACACTACTTAATAGATACTAAACAAATGTAAGAGTATTACTTGTTTAGATCAGTTTTCATCTGACTATATGACCCTACATGGTTTGCTGGTGCCCTGAAATCTTTCGATCAGATCCTCACCAGCTCACATGTAGGGGCATATCAATAAGACAGTACGCCACCCTGCTCATTGATTCCTGAGGTACCCTGAATCAAATCCCCTATTGCATGGATGGACCAGCTCCTTACCCCAGGAATCATGAACAGGGTGGTGCACTGTGTGAAAACTGATCTAAGCAAGTAATATTCAACAACAGATGTGTTTTCTGCAAAATGTTATAATCAAGTTGATAACAAGACACTGGAAGATTAATAAAAACTTGATTTAGCAAACCTTAGCAATTATGTCATTAAGTTTAAGGCAAATCTCAAGAAGTTTTTTGCTTTGCAAACATGTAAAGCATGTACATCAGATGAACAGAATTATATTACACCCACTTTGATGTAATTACATGGAAGCTTAATCCGAATTAATACCAGCTGAAATTTATACTGACACATTGGTTACAATAAAAGAAGGAACACATGTTATAACATTATTTGATCACTGGAAAAATCTACATAGTGTAATGAAATTGCTCTCTGCTTCATTTGAATGTTATTTATATTTCTTAGTGAAACTTTCACACGGTTGCACATGATCACCTATTTAGAGTAGAAATAATTGAAATCAAGATATATACACACTGGTACTTAATAGATACTAAACAAATGTAAGAGTATTACTTGTTTAGATCAGTTTTCATCTCATTATATATGACCCTACATGGTTTGCTGGTGCCCTGAAATCTTTCGATCAGATCCTCACCAGCTCACATGTAGGGGCATATCAATAAGACAGTACGCCACCCTGCTCATTGATTCCTGAGGTACCCTGAATCAAATCCCCTATTGCATGGATGGACCAGCTCCTTACCCCAGGAATCATGAACAGGGTGGTGCACTGTGTGAAAACTGATCTAAGCAAGTAATATTCAACAACAAATGTGTTTTCTGCGAAATTTTATAATAAGGTTGATAACAAGACACTGGAAGATTAATAAAAACTTGATTTAGCAAACCTTAGCAATTATGTCATTAAGTTTAAGGCAAATCTCAAGAAGTTTTTTGCTTGCAGACATGTAAAGCATGTACATCAGATGAACAGAATTATATTACACTCACTTTGATGTAATTACATGGAAGCTTAATCCGAATTAATACCAGCTGAAATTTATACTGACACATTGGTTACAACAAAAGAAGGAACACATGTTATAACATTATTTGATCACTGGAAAAATCTGCATAGTGTAATGAAATTGCTCTCTGCTTCATTTGAATGTTATTAATATTTCTTAGTGAAACTTTCACAAGGTTGCACATGATCACCTATTTAGAGTAGAAATAATTGAAATATAGGTATATACACACTACTTAATAGATACTAAACAAATGTAAGAGTATTACTTGTTTAGATCAGTTTTCATCTGACTATATGACCCTACATGGTTTGCTGGTGCCCTGAAATCTTTCGATCAGATCCTCACCAGCTCACATGTAGGGGCATATCAATAAGACAGTACGCCACCCTGCTCATTGATTCCTGAGGTACCCTGAATCAAATCCCCTATTGCATGGATGGACCAGCTCTTTACCCCAGGAATCATGAACAGGGTGGTGCACTGTGTGAAAACTGATCTAAGCAAGTAATATTCAACAACAGATGTGTTTTCTGCAAAATGTTATAATCAAGTTGATAACAAGACACTGGAAGATTAATAAAAACTTGATTTAGCAAACCTTAGCAATTATGTCATTAAGTTTAAGGCAAATCTCAAGAAGTTTTTTGCTTTGCAAACATGTAAAGCATGTACATCAGATGAACAGAATTATATTACACCCACTTTGATGTAATTACATGGAAGCTTAATCCGAATTAATACCAGCTGAAATTTATACTGACACATTGGTTACAATAAAAGAAGGAACACATGTTATAACATTATTTGATCACTGGAAAAATCTACATAGTGTAATGAAATTGCTCTCTGCTTCATTTGAATGTTATTTATATTTCTTAGTGAAACTTTCACACGGTTGCACATGATCACCTATTTAGAGTAGAAATAATTGAAATCAAGATATATACACACTGGTACTTAATAGATACTAAACAAATGTAAGAGTATTACTTGTTTAGATCAGTTTTCATCTGACTATATGACCCTACATGGTTTGCTGGTGCCCTGAAATCTTTCGATCAGATCCTCACCAGCTCACATGTAGGGGCATATCAATAAGACAGTACGCCACCCTGCTCATTGATTCCTGAGGTACCCTGAATCAAATCCCCTATTGCATGGATGGACCAGCTCCTTACCCCAGGAATCATGAACAGGGTGGTGCACTGTGTGAAAACTGATCTAAGCAAGTAATATTCAACAACAGATGTGTTTTCTGCAAAATGTTATAATCAAGTTGATAACAAGACACTGGAAGATTAATAAAAACTTGATTTAGCAAACCTTAGCAATTATGTCATTAAGTTTAAGGCAAATCTCAAGAAGTTTTTTGCTTTGCAAACATGTAAAGCATGTACATCAGATGAACAGAATTATATTACACCCACTTTGATGTAATTACATGGAAGCTTAATCCGAATTAATACCAGCTGAAATTTATACTGACACATTGGTTACAATAAAAGAAGGAACACATGTTATAACATTATTTGATCACTGGAAAAATCTACATAGTGTAATGAAATTGCTCTCTGCTTCATTTGAATGTTATTTATATTTCTTAGTGAAACTTTCACACGGTTGCACATGATCACCTATTTAGAGTAGAAATAATTGAAATCAAGATATATACACACTGGTACTTAATAGATACTAAACAAATGTAAGAGTATTACTTGTTTAGATCAGTTTTCATCTCATTATATATGACCCTACATGGTTTGCTGGTGCCCTGAAATCTTTCGATCAGATCCTCACCAGCTCACATGTAGGGGCATATCAATAAGACAGTACGCCACCCTGCTCATTGATTCCTGAGGTACCCTGAATCAAATCCCCTATTGCATGGATGGACCAGCTCCTTACCCCAGGAATCATGAACAGGGTGGTGCACTGTGTGAAAACTGATCTAAGCAAGTAATATTCAACAACAAATGTGTTTTCTGCGAAATTTTATAATAAGGTTGATAACAAGACACTGGAAGATTAATAAAAACTTGATTTAGCAAACCTTAGCAATTATGTCATTAAGTTTAAGGCAAATCTCAAGAAGTTTTTTGCTTTGCAGACATGTAAAGCATGTACATCAGATGAACAGAATTATATTACACCCACTTTGATGTAATTACATGGAAGCTTAATCCGAATTAACACCAGCTGAAATTTATACTGACACATTGGTTACAATAAAAGAAGGAACACATGTTATAACATTATTTGATCACTGGAAAAATCTGCATAGTGTAATGAAATTGCTCTCTGCTTCATTTGAATGTTATTAATATTTCTTAGTGAAACTTTCACAAGGTTGCACATGATCACCTATTTAGAGTAGAAATAATTGAAATCAAGGTATATACACACTACTTAATAGATACTAAACAAATGTAAGAGTATTACTTGTTTAGATCAGTTTTCATCTGACTATATGACCCTACATGGTTTGCTGGTGCCCTGAAATCTTTCGATCAGATCCTCACCAGCTCACATGTAGGGGCATATCAATAAGACAGTACGCCACCCTGCTCATTGATTCCTGAGGTACCCTGAATCAAATCCCCTATTGCATGGATGGACCAGCTCCTTACCCCAGGAATCATGAACAGGGTGGTGCACTGTGTGAAAACTGATCTAAGCAAGTAATATTCAACAACAGATGTGTTTTCTGCAAAATGTAATAAGGAAGTTGATATCAAGACACTGGAAGATTAATAAAAACTTGATTTAGCAAACCTCTTAGCAATTATGTCATTAATGGCACAAGACATGATGTGAAACATACCTATTTTAGTTCTTAACACTGAACAAGTCATATGAGACTGCCACTTGCCTATGAATACACTAGTCAGTGACTAAACTGGATTCCATGGTGACCAGACTGCCCCATTATAGCCTCGGCATTTATCCATACTTTGATGCACTGTTATATACAGCATTTATCCATACTTTGATGCACTGTTATATACAGCATTTTTATATATTATACTGCATTCAATTAAAAATCGGAACATGCTGGAAGCAACAGACATTATACTGGGGGTATAAACACTAGATAGAGATTGTATGAACATCATACAACATTCAGATGTACTACTTGACACATTGGTTCAAGAGATATCTTCGTGGAGACACCCAGTAGTTTCTATATTGTATTAATACTCAAGTTCCCCACTAAATTACCCATATCAGTACATGAAAGGTCTTCCTAGGGAGAGAGACACTGTACATATTGGTACCACAGACATATTTCTAGAGAGACACAGTACATATTGGTACCACATACATATTTCTAGGGAGACACTGTACATATTGGTACCACAGACATATTTCTAGAGAGACATATTTATGGAATCATACATATATATATAACCTTACTAATGGGATGAAGGACATGCAGGAGTTACACAGCTTTATAGAATTGTAAAAAGACTTGCCAAGGTCACAGCATTATAGACTTGTAAAATGACTTGCTGGAGTCGCACAGCATTATAGACTTGTAAAAAGACTTGACCGAGTCACACAGCATTAAAGACTCATAAAGACTTGCCGGAGTCACACAGCTTTATAGACTTGTAAAAAGACTTGCCTGAGTCACACACCATTACAGACTCATAAAAAGACTTGCCAAAGGCACACACCATTACAGACTCATAAAAAGACTTGCCAAAGTCACACATCATTATAGACTTGTGATGACCGTATTGACTCATAAAAATACTTGCATGAATTGCACAAACTTGTAGACTTGTTGAAAAACAGAATGGAGTCACACAGTCTTGTAGACTTGTTGAAGTACACAAGGGAGTCACCAAGCCTTGCAGACCTTTGGAAAACCATAACGGAACCACACAGCCTTGTAGACATGTGGAAAGACATGAGGGAGTAACACAGCCTTGTAGACTCCTGGAACTGCATATGGGAGCCAACTGCCTTGCTGACTTGTGGAAAGGCATTAGGGAGTCACAAAGCCTTGTAGACTTGTTGTAAAGACATAAGGGAGCCAACCAGCCTTGTTGACTTGTGGAAAGGCATAAGGGAGTCATGAGGCATTATAGACTTATGGAAAACATGGGGGATCCAACCAGCCTTATTGACTTGTTGAAGGGCATAAGGGAGTCACAAAGCCTTATAGACTTGTGAAAAAACAATAGGGAGTCGTACAGCCTTGTAGACTCTTGGAAAGACATAAGGGAGTCACACAGCCTTGTAGACTCACAAAAATACATTAGGGAGTCACCCAGTCTTGTTGCCTGCTGAAGACTTGCAGGAGTCACACATACACTTACACTAGTAGAAAGACATAAGGGTGTCACACAGCCTTGTTGCCTGGTTAAGACTTGCAGGAGTCACACATACATTTACACTAGCAAAAGACATAAGGGTGTCACACAGCCTTGTTGTCTGGTTAAGACTTGCAGGAGTCACACATACATTTACACTAGCAAAAAGACATAAGGGAGTCACACAGCCTTGTTGCCTGGTTAAGACTTGCAGGAGTCACACATACATTTACACTAGCAAAAAGACATAAGGGTGTCACACAGCCTTGTTGCCTGGTTAAGACTTGCAGGAGTCACACATACACTTACACTAGCAAAAAGACATAAGGGAGTCACACATCCTTGTTGCCTGGTTAAGACTTGCAGTAGTCACACATACACTTACACTAGCAAAAGGACATAAGGGTGTCACACAGCCTTGTTGCCTGGTTAAGACTTGCAGGAGTCACACATACACTTACACTAGCAAAAGGACATAAGGGTGTCACACAGCCTTGTTGCCTGGTTAAGACTTGCAGGAGCCACACATACATTTACACTAGCAAAAAGACATAAGGGTGTCACACAGCCTTGTTGCCTGGTTAAGACTTGCAGGAGTCACACATACACTTACACTAGCAAAAATACATAAGGGAGTCACAAAGCCTAAAAATTATATCAGTTTCACTTTAATAACATAGAATTTATTTTTTTATTCCAGCTGAAATTTGAGCACTGAAAGAATCTACATGGTGTTATAAATTGTTCTCTAATTTATATGAATGTTATTAATATTTCAATGTGAAATTTTCACTGGATGGTACACAATCTCAAAGTTTAAGCAGAAATAAAGATATCAAGATATATAGGTGCTACTCAATAGATACTAAACAAATGTAGGAGTAGTACTTGTTTAGATCAGTTTTCATCTCAATATATCTTGACAGTACGCCACCCTGTTAATTGATTCCTGAGGTACCCTGAATCAAATCAGCTATTCCATGGATGGACCAGCTCCTTACCCCAGGAATCATCAACAGGACAGTCCAGTGTGAAAACCGATCGAAGCAAGTAATATTCAACAACAGATGTGTTTTCTGCAAAACGTTATAATGAAGTCAATCATCTCCATACAGCGGTTAAACACAAGATAGTGGTGCTATGAACATCATACAACAGTCACATGTACTACTTGGTACATTGATCCAAGGGATGTTGGCCTCCAGTCACCCAGTAGTTTCCAAATTGTATTTTTACTCCAGTCCCACACTAAATTGCCAATATTAGTCAAAGGAATGTCTTCTTAGAGGTTTTTACATATTTCTTAAGACATGCATGACTCTATATATTGGTACCACAGGCATATATTAATGGCAACACAGGCAATCATATAGAAGCTTCTAGACCGGTGCAGACTAAAGGACATCACACATCTGTACAGACTGGTGCAAAGACTTAAGGGTGTGATCTCTTATACTACAGACTGTTTAATCTGCTAATGGTCTCTCCTAAAATCTCCTTAACCAGCCATTGTTTTCTGACATTATTACCAACCATTACATACCAACATTATGTATGCATTTTGGAGTGTGCCTTAAATAGAGTATCGACTACTTATTTCATCAAACTTAAGATGCAAACTGAATACACCTACAGATTTATGTGTTCATACAGACTTAAAATTTTATTTTTGATTGTGGTTTATTTTTTACCTAAGAGGCAGCATTGCTACTCAGTAGGAGACAGTATTGTTACCCAGTCAGTAGAAGGCAGCACTATAACACATTCAATAGGAGGCAGCATTGTTACCCAGACAGTGTTATAAGTTATTGGGTTAACTTTGAGCTTGTTACAATTTTCAACTCTTCTATTTTGTTATTACATGTACTATGACAGAGCACATTTATAATGTAACACAACAACATGTCCAATACTTTACATGTTTAAAATTATTTTAATATCAGAATAATGTCACAGTCAGGATGAACCTATTCACACCTAGTTGCTCCACTTCAAGCAGGGTTGTGATAGTGTTCTACATAGGTCTCCCTTATCATTCTTGAGTTTCGGTATAATGCATTATACAAGATGATGAACCTAAAAATACCTTAGAACAAGTACATGTAAACTAAAATAATGATTTTAATAACTCAATGTTACAAACTTTTACTGTTCCAAATTAATTCAATTTATAAATATAATATGGTACTTGTATTACTAGAAAACCCCTTTTTAGTCTGTAAGGGAAAATAAATTGAATAACAGCATGATGAGGGGCTCACTTAAGCTAAAATGATGTAAAACACTGAGTACATAATTGTACAGTTAACAACTTTAGCATCAACTTATGTTATCTATGAAATGAAAATAATTCAGTATCTTACAACACTACTTTTAACTAAAATAGGGCCTTTAATGCCCATCAGCCAAGCCATAGAGATCAGTTTCAATCAAAGGCATGTGAAGCACAAAAAGATGGAGAAACTGCCAAAAATATTACCAATTAATGATGGTCTGCTGGAAAGGGAATAAAATATATGACAACAAGAGAGAAAGTTTGGAGAAATGTTGAAGGTATTAATGGAAGGACCACTTGTCCTAATCAAGCTGAAGAGTACGAAATGGTGAAGGCAGCGGAGTTAGAGCAGCGAAAGTGTGAGTAGGGGCATAACACAGCATAATGTTGTGCAAGCCCGATCCCCGGGGCTCTTGGCCATGCTTGGGGAATTAAGTGATGAGGTCTGCTCACTTAACCCTAAGGGTGTAGCTTTCGTGTTAGCTGGACAGTCTAATGAGCGACGGTGTTCGAGTTAAATAGTGTAGAATTTCTCCGAGGTGTAAGTGCCCAGTGTAATGCTAGCAGAGCAAGAGGACGAGGAAGATGACGCAACAGGCATAGCAATTCATAACAGGTATTTTAATGTGCTACAATTAAATAACTATCACATTTACCTTCCAGGACACCACATGAACAAATTTACCAAGCAAGATGTAATTATCATAGGCGTAAAAATTACATCCTATCAGCGCCCGGGGAATTTGTTAACATTGTGTCGTGAAAGATTGAACCTACTGTGTGAAAAACATTATGCCTCCCCCTAAAGCTGCATTGTCAGTGAGAGAATTTTAATTAATATAATGACATAGAAATGTGTACGGATGAAATACACCGGTTTGAATATGTTAGTCTAAAAAGCTTAACAATTATTAAGTTATTGGGTGGACAAGATTTTCAAGTCAGTTTGACCTTGGCCTTTTCCCCAGTGGCTCATCAACAATCCACAGGCAACTATCCTTCTAATTTAGGACTGGGAGGCCATAGGATAATTCAGATATTGTGCATACAAGGATTTACATCTTATAGTCAGTTTGTCCTCAACCTATTGATCCCAAAATCAACAGGGACCCTCTACTACCAGCTTATAATGTGAGGACCAAGTTTGAGGAGAGTAGAAAAAGGGAATTCTGGAGTTATTGGCCCAAAATGTGTCATGTATAATTGACACCTGTGACCTTGACCTTTGACCCAGTGACCCAAAATCGAAACAACTTCATAAGAGAGTCAGCTGTTAAGACTTGTGTTAAGACATAAGAGAGTCACCCAGCATTGTAGACTCGTGGAAAGATATAAGGGAGTCACACAGCCTTGGTAGACTTGTGGAGAGACATACAGGAGTCATACAGCCTTGTAGAATCATGGAAAGACATAAGGGAGCCACACAGCCTTATAGACTGCTGGAAAGACATAAGGGAGCCACATAGCCTAATAGACTCGTGGAAAGTGATAAGGGAGCCACACAGCCTTATAGACGCGTTGCAAGTTATAAGGGAGCCACACAGCCTAAAAGACTCGTGGAAGGACATAAGGAAGCCACACAGTCTTATAGACTCAGTTACGCCAAAATCACTAAGGTGCATTCTACAACACATAGGCAACTAGATTGAGGAGGGTATGTCAAGGCATTCTTGAGTTATTGGCTAGGGAACGTTTCATGTACAACAAACCCCTGTGACTTGAATTTTGAGCAATGACCCCACTATTGATAAGGATTCTCTACTACCCATGATCATTGTTGACCAAGTTTGAGGATGGTATGTCGAGGCCTTCTTGAGTTATTGACCTGAAATATGTCATGTACAATTGACCCCAGTGACCCCAAAATCGATAGGATTCCTCTACTACTAATAATGTCAAGGCTTCTTCAAAGGGGAGGCATGATAAATTATTCAACTGAAATTTGCATTTGTATTGGATTCATCCTTTACTGATTGGTACAATATAATATGAAAAACAAATACTACATAAATAAGATGATTCACTTATGAAAGACCACCCAATCTCATTCAAATTACCACATTACCTAAAAAATTACATGCAAATAAATTCACAAAGTAAGATGCAATTGTATCTAACAAGTGCCTAGAATTTAACATTTAGTTACCTAGCATACCGAGTTAAAAAATTGCATGTATTATGAAGTAAAAAAAATGGTGTTTTTGTTTGTTGGATGTCCATGGTGTTTGGAACTGTAAACCAATCCCTGGATGATGCTGGTGTCTTATATTTACCACCGCTGTTGTTAACGTTAATTAAACACAAAGTTCTATATCTTTTAAGGTGTTATTTTAGTCAAATAATTATATACACTTTTTCACAAAGTTGATTAATATATTGTTCACAAAGTTTAGTACAAATCTATTATTTTTGAAGTAAATATATACCTAGTCTCGATATGTTGAGATATTGAAGTCTTATTAGAGAAAGTGACTGTAACATCAACAATTATTGTCACTAATTAATTTTGACCAATACATATTCTACACCAATACTATTAGAAATTTGTCACATGCCATGAAAAGTATGGCTTGATATGAAATTAATAAAATTTAACATATAACAATTTTTTTTTCACCACTTATGTACTTATATGTTTATTTGTTTGTTTTGCTATATTTATGGAAATATTTTATGCAAATAAACTATATATTATGTTATGATATATGGGAATAAGCATTAAACTTAAAGCTCATTAAGTAAATTGACTTTATGTCAGCTTTTGGATTAATATGAAAAGTCAAATTTTAAGCAATAACAAAAACATCTGGTTGTGTAAGAATTATAATGATGAAATATGCATCATAATGCATGCAAATTTGTATTTCATCAGATAATTTCATAGTAAATATCCCACTGCTTGGTTGCTACTAAACTTAAAATTGATAAAACAAGACTAAATGCTGGACTTCATTCCTTAACAGAATCCTTAGATCGTGTTATTGCCTAGGAATGTTTTGGCACTTGTCAACCAAATGTACTTGAATAGAATTTTCAAGTTTTGATACATATATCTGACATTAAACTATATAATCAATTTGATTATATGGTATAATTTAACAAAACACCAAGCAGTGGAAACAAATTTCAATATCAATCTCCATGACAACATGCGAACAGATTCATCAATAAGATGCAAGTATCGATCACCTGGTAACAGGGGTTATAACTGTATCTTATTGGTGCCCGGTATGAACCTGTTAACATTGTGTCTAGAAGCCCAAAGCTTAAGAATTAATACCCAAAGACACATCCCAGTTTTTTGCTATTTTCACATATTATGAATATGTTAAAAAGTTATGTGTTACTAAGTGTATTTTGGTAATTTTTTCAACTTTCACTTTCCATGTATATTACTTTATACTTTAAGGTGTTATTTTAGTCAAATAATTATGTACACTTTTTTACAAAGTTGATTAATATATTGTTCACAAAGTTTAGTACAAATCTATTATTTTTGAAGTAAATATATGTATACCTAGTCTCGATATGTCTCATGAGATATTGAAGTCTTATTAGAGAAAGTGACTGTAACATCAACAATTATTGTCACTAATTAATTTTGCCTTATGCATATTCTACACCAATATTATTAAAAATTTGTCACATGCCATGAAAAGTATGGCTTGATATGAAATTAATAAAATTTAACATATAACAATTTTTTTTTCACCACTTATGTACTTATATGTTTATTTGTTTGTTTTGCTATATTTATGGAAATATTTTATGCAAATAAACTATATATTATGTTATGATATATGGGAATAAGCATTAAACTAAAAGCTCATTAAGTAAATTGACTTTATGTCAGCTTTTGGATTAATATGAAAAGTCAAATTTTAAGCAATAACAAAAACATCTGGTTGTGTAAGAATTATAATGATGAAATATGCATCATAATGCATGCAAATTTGCATTTCATCAGATGATTTCATAGTAAATATCCCACTGCTTGGTTGCTACTAAACTTAAAATTGATAAAACAAGACTAAATGCTGGACTTCATTCCTTAACAGAATCCTTAGATCGTGTTATTGCCTAGGAATGTTTTGGCACTTGTCAACCTAATGTACTTGAATAGAATTTTCAAGCTTTGATACATATATCTGACATTAAATTATATAATCAATTTGATTATATGGTATAATTTAACATAACACCAAGCAGTGGAAACAAATTTCAATATCAATCTCCATGACAACATGCGAACAGATTCATTAATAAGATGCAAGTATCGATCACCTGGTAACAGATGTTATAACTGTATCTTACTGGTGCCTGGTATGAACCTGTTAACATTGTGTCTAGAAGCCCAAAGCTTAAGAATTAATACCCTAAAGACGCATCCCAGTTTTTTGCTATTTTCACATATTATGAATATGTTAAAAAGTTATGTGTTACTAAGTGTATTTTGGTAAATTTTTCAACTTTCACTTTCCATGTATATTACTTTATACTTTAAGGTGTTATTTTAGTCAAATAATTATGTACACTTTTTTACAAAGTTGATTAATATATTGTTCACAAAGTTTAGTACAAATCTATTATTTTTGAAGTAAATATATACCTAGTCTCGATATGTTGAGATATTGAAGTCTTATTAGAGAAAGTGACTGTAACATCAACAATTATTGTCACTAATTAATTTTGCCTTATACATATTCTACACCAATATTATTGAAATTTGTCACATGCCATGAAAAGTATGGCTTGATATGAAATTAATAAAATTTAACATA
This sequence comes from Mactromeris polynyma, assembly GCA_032209605.1. Taxonomy (NCBI): domain Eukaryota; kingdom Metazoa; phylum Mollusca; class Bivalvia; order Venerida; family Mactridae; genus Mactromeris; species Mactromeris polynyma. The sequence goes on from JASFXZ010000011.1 coordinate 19,106,739, forward strand.
TAACAATTTTTTTTCACCACTTATGTACTTATGTTTATTTGTTAGTTTTGCTATATTTATGGAAATATTTTATGCAAATAAACTATATATTATGTTATGATATATGGGAATAAGCATTTTGGATTAATATGAAAAGTCAAATTTTAAGCAATAACAAAAACATCTGGTTGTGTAAGAATTATAATGATGAAATATGCATCATAATGCATGCAAATTTGCATTTCATCAGATGATTTCATAGTAAATATCCCACTGCTTGGTTGCTACTAAACTTAAAATTGATAAAACAAGACTAAATGCTGGACTTCATTCCTTAACAGAATCCTTAGATCGTGTTATTGCCTAGGAATGTTTTGGCACTTGTCAACCAAATGTACTTGAATAGAATTTTCAAGTTTTGATACATATATCTGACATTAAATTATATAATCAATTTGATTATATGGTATAATTTAACAAAACACCAAGCAGTGGAAACAAATTTCAATATCAATCTCCATGACAACATGCAAACAGATTCATCAATAAGATGCAAGTATCGATCACCTGGTAACAGATGTTATAACTGTATCTTACTGGTGCCTGGTATGAACCTGTTAACATTGTGTCTAGAAGCACAAAGCTTAAGAATTAATACCCTTAAGACACATCCCAGTTTTTTGCTATTTTCACATTTTTGCCTTGAACCCTCGATATATTGCGAGGCCATAAAAATATTTTTCATAAATGATTGAACTAGTTCAGTAAAAATTGATTCCTACAAATCTAAAAATTGATAAGAACGGTATTATGAAATTAATTGCCTCGGACTTTGTATCACACTAAATCACGTTGTTCCTTATTACACGGTCCTGGGGCAATATAACAGAAACATCTTAAGTAAAATTTCATCCTTATCCTTAAAAGTACATTTTCCTTAAATGGTTTATTTAAGATATAGGCAATTATATGGTCAATATATAGTGGTAAATGAATAGTATTAATACGTTGTTGTCATTACCATTAAAAAGCGCAACAGTTTTAATGTGGTTTTGGAATTACATCCATTTGAAGTTTTGAACTTAAGTGAAAATATTTAAGATTGACTTAAGATGCTTCTGTTATACGGGCCCTGTTGTTCATCCTCCTTTTTCCAAAGATCTACTCTCATTACACTGGACACTTTCAGTCTCTTTGAAAGTCGTACCATTCTTCCCGAACTGTGTCACGCATTTAACTCGCCAACATAACATTCTACTTCATCCCGAGAATTGCACTTGCATAGTCACCACCGCCTCCCCCGCCCACAGCCGCCAGCCCAAGAAACAGGGAATGCACACCATCCTACCACCCTATGACCCCACACACCCAATCGTCAACTCCCTCAACTACCAGCACCAGATCGACCCACCAACTTGACAGGACAGCACCAACCATCAACACCCCATTTATACCCCCAAACAAACTCCCAGTGTCATCAAGTGAACCCTAACCAACAGAGCTTCATTAATTGGTAATAGGGGCAGGCAGATAAGATAAAAACAAACATAGTATACCCCCCCCCCATATAAACATTGTTTATATTGTTAATATTGTTTATAGGGGGGTATACAGTACAACTGTGGCAATGGCTTAGCTGACTTGCATCCTTATCTTAAATCTAAATAAAAAACGCTACCTCCAAATTATTATTAAACATTCCAAGTTTCATTGTAATAATATTGGGGATATTTAATCTATTTATAATAATATTCAACAAAGAAACTCCATTTGCTCAAAAATGGCACATTTCATACATAACATTATAGTTGATATCACTCAAAATGATTCCCGAAGTTCTCTCATTATATTCATTTAGTATATAAAATTAACACACACAGTTCCTTTCTTAAACTGAGATGTATATATGTCTGCATGTACAATAAAGAATCAAATGCTTGCAACAGCTTCAAGCAGACAACTCCCAATACTGGCTTATTCAATGGATGATTGCAATCCAACCAGCAATTTTGGTTAGAGTGGTCTGTTGAGACTTAATTCATTTTTGTCTAGACTTGATAGTACCATTATTCACCAAGTTCGATAAAAATCTGTCTAGAAGTATGAGTGAAGTAGTGTCACAAACTGATAGACCAACAGCAAAAAATCCATGATTATGTACCACTAAAAACAATCATATTTAACTCAACATAAGTCTTTATGAAATATTGCATAATCTTCATAGTTAATAAATCTATATACATGTGCCTTGTCTAAATGCACATAATTTTGCTAAGATAATAAAAACAGTTCAATATTTGACCAGCAGAATATTATTTCGTCAATCTGAAACAATTATCTGGCATCCAATTACATATAGATATTTCTGTATTCCCTAACAATCGTCCAACATTCAGTACTCGTTGTCTGACAATGACTTTCCATGTAACGCAATCTTTTCACTTTAAATACCAGCACATTATTTTCCATGCATCTCACAATGAAATTATGAAATATGTGATACATTTCATATTTAAAGGCACACTCCCATCTCAGCTGGTTAATAAAAGGACATATCGTTTATATCGTTAATATTGTTTATATGGGGGTATCTGTGATACATTTCATATTTAAAGGCACACTCCCATCTCAGCTGGTTAATAAAAAGACATAGCACCACTCTGGGATATATTTCATATTTAAAGGCACACTCCCATCTCAACAGGTTAATAAAAGGACATAGCACCACTCTGGGATATATTTCATATTTAAAGTCACACTCCCATCTCAACAGGTTAATAAAAGGACATAGCACCACTCTGGGATATATTTCATATTTAAAGGCATACTCCCATCTCAGCTGGTTAATAAAAGGACATAGCACCACTCTGTGATACATTTCATATTTAAAGGCACACTCCCATCTCAACAGGTTAATAAAAGGACATAGCACCACTCTGGGATATATTTCATATTTAAATGCACACTCCCATCTCAGATGGTTAATAAAAGGGCAAAGCACCACTCATCTAAGCAACTTTTACTTTACTTCCAATAATTTACTTCACTGTGTGATTCAATGAGTAATATTCTAAGTTGTAACATTTTTTACTCCCATTTAGTTAACTCAGGGGTAAGATTAAAACAAAAATAAAAGATTTAGAAGAGATATACATGTCTGCATATATATTGATAAATTTGTCGTTTTTCAAATTAACTCCCTTTATCATTCACAGTAATCTTATTTTTTCTCTCTTTTTACTGTATAATTAATGTTCAAGCAAGCCTGGGTCAATTCATACTGTTTCACTCTTTGGATGTGCAGCCTCCTGAAGACACCACAGAGATAACTGAGGGACTGGGACATTAAGGCTGGTTTTCAAACTTTGCCAAGATATCATGCCACTAAACATCCACAGCAAGTTTGGCAAAGATTCAGTAAAAACTGTCTAGTAAGAGAGTTGACTAATTTGGTCAAATTTTGGCAAATCAAAGGGCCATAACTCAAGAGTGACTAAGGCGATCTGGCTGGGAAACTAACTAGGCCAAGATATGCCAATAAACATTTACATCAAGTTTGGTCAAGATTGGATAAAAACTGAGACAATGAAAGGTGTGCGACATTAAATCGATCCATCGATGCATTGCCATGGAAGCACTCTTGACAAAAGTATTGATACTTTTTGAGAAAAATCAAATTATTGATCAGCCATTTTTATTCATTGAATATAACAAAAAAAGGTTACACTCATCCATACAGGCAAATTTTTTTCTCCAGTTTTAAATCGTTAATCCAATAACGGAACTAAATTATTTTTCCTGAATCTTTTCTAAGCCTGTCAGAAGGAGAACTGCTAGATTCTGTCTTTGCAAAAGAATGTAGCATACACAGCATTTTTGTAATTCTTTATGATATATAGTGATACATATTGTATGATGAGGTGTATTGTGATATGCATCCTAGTGCATTACACCCATATCGTCTCACCCCTAGACAATGAGAGTGGACAGCTTAGTGGACACAGCCGCCCATTAACCTGCATGCCCATCCACCTGTCACAGGTAAAACTAAAATACCTCTGTCTTCGATTGCCATATAAAATGATGTGAAAAACTATTTATTTACGCCATAAATCAGGACATAGATGTGACTGGAGACTTTATATCTATAGTAGCAACATTTTTACTACAAGTTAACCCCACAGCAAGACTTAGACAAGATATAAAACAAAATTTGTAGTACTCATGTATTTAATACTCTGTATCAGACAGGAACCTAATGATGAAAGACCAGTCAAATGCTGTAAATAAGAAATTGTTGTTCAAACCAGTGCATCTTGTCGATTCAGCCTTACTCAAGTTATAATGATGTACATGAGCAATATTCAGCCTAACCTCAGTTATAAAGATGTACATGTGCAATATTCAGTCTTACATCAGTTATAAAGACGTACATGAGCAATATTCAGTCTTACATCAGTTATAAGGACGTACATGAGCAATATTCAACCTTACATCAGTTATAAAGACGTACATGAGCAATATTCAGTCTTACATCAGTTATAATGACGTACATGAGCAATATTCAGCCTCACATTAGTTATAAAGACGTACATGTGCAATATTTAGCCTGACATCAGTTATACAGACGTACATGAGCAATATTCAGTCTTACTCCAGTTATAAAGACGTACATGAGCAAAATTCAGCCTTACATCAGTTATACAGACGTACATGAGCAATATACAGCCTTACATCAGTTATACAGACGTACATGAGCAATATTCAGTCTTACTCCAGTTATAAAAACGTACATGAGCAATATTCAGCCTTACTTTAGTTATAAAGATGTACATGTGCAGAATTCAGCCTTACTCCAGTTATAAAGATGTACATGAGCAATATTCAGCCTTACATCAGTTATAAAGACGTACATGAGCAATATTCAGCCTTACATCAGTTATAAGGACGTACATGTGCAATATTCAACCTTACATCAGTTATAAAGACGTACATGAGCAATATTCAGTCTTACATCAGTTATAATAATGTACACGTGCAATATTCAGTCTTACTCCAGTTATAAAGACGTACATGAGCAATATTCAGTCTTACATCAGTTATAAAGACGAACATGAGCAATATTCAGTCTTACTCCAGTTATAAAGACGTACATGAGCAATATTCAGTCTTACATCAGTTATAAAGGACGTACATGAGCAATATTCAGTCTTACATCAGTTATAAGGACGTACATGAGCAATATTCAACCTTACATCAGTTATAAAGACGTACATGAGCAATATTCAGTCTTACATCAGTTATACAGGCGTACATGAGCAATATTCAGCCTAACATTAGTTATAAAGACGTACATGTGCAATATTTAGCCTGACATCAGTTATACAGACGTACATGAGCAATATTCAGTCTCACTCCAGTTATAAAGACGTACATGAGCAAAATTCAGCCTTACATCAGTTATACAGACGTACATGAGCAATATACAGCCTTACATCAGTTATACAGACGTACATGAGCAATATTCAGTCTTACTCCAGTTATAAAAACGTACATGAGCAATATTCAGTCTTACATCAGTTATAAAGATGTACATGAGCAATATTCAGTCTTACATCAGTTATAAAAATGTGCACGTGCAATATTCAGTCTTACTCCAGTTATAAAGAGGTACATGAGCAATATTCTGTCTGAATCCAGTTATAAAGATGTGCAATATTCAGTCTGACTCCAGTTATAAAGATGTACATGAGCAATATTCAGTCTGAATCCAGTTATAAAGATATACATGTGCAATATTCAGTCTGAATCCAGTTATAAAGATGTGCAATATTCAGTCTGACTCCAGTTATAAAGATGTACATGTGCAATATTCAGTCTAACACAGTTATAAATAAGGATGTACATGAGCAATATTCAGCCTTACATCAGTTATAAAGATGTACATGTGCAATATTCAGTCTTACATCAGTTATAATAATGTACATGTGCAATATTCAGTCTTACTCCAGTTATAAAGACGTACATGAGCAATATTCCAGTCTGAATCGAGTTATAAAGATGTGCAATATTCAGTCTGACTCCAGTTATAAAGATGTACATGAGCAATATTCAGTCTTACTCGAGTTATAAGGACGTACATGAGCAATATTCAGCCTTACATTAGTTATAAGGACGTACATGAGCAATATTCAGTCTTACTCCAGTTATAAGGACGTACATGAGCAATATTCAGTCTTACTCCAGTTATAAAGATGTACATGTGCAATATTCAGCCTTACTCCAGTTATAAGGACGTACATGAGCAATATTCAGTCTTACTCCAGTTATAAGGACGTACATGAGCAATATATAGCCTTACTCCAGTTATAAAGATGTACATGTGCAATATTCAGCCGACTCCAGTTATAAAGAGGTTCATGAGCAATATTCAGCCTTACATCAGTTATAAAGATGTACATGAGCAATATTCAGCCTCACTCCAGTTATAAAGACGTACATGAGCAATATTCAGCCTTACTCCAGTTATAAAGATGTACATGTGCAATATTCAGCCTTACTTCAGTTATAAAGATGTACATGAGCAATATTCAGCCGACTCCAGTTATAAAGAGGTTCATGAGCAATATTCAGCCTTACATCAGTTATAAAGATGTACATGTGCAATATTCAGTCTCAATCCAGTTATAAAGACGTACATGAGCAATATTCAGCCTTACATCAGTTATAAAGACATACATGAGCAATATTCAGTCTTACTCCAGTTATAAGGACGTACATGAGCAATATTCAGCCTTACATTAGTTATAAGGACGTACATGAGCAATATTCAGTCTTACTCCAGTTATAAGGACGTACATGAGCAATATTCAGTCTTACTCCAGTTATAAGGACGTACATGAGCAATATTCAGTCTTACTCCAGTTATAAGGACGTACATGAGCAATATTCAGTCTTACTCCAGTTATAAGGACGTACATGAGCAATATTCAGTCTTACTCCAGTTATAAAGATATACATGTGCAATATTCAGTCTTACTCCAGTTATAAGGACGTACATGAGCAATATTCAGTCTTACTCCAGTTATAAGGACGTACATGAGCAATATTCAGTCTTACTCCAGTTATAAAGATATACATGTGCAATATTCAGTCTTACATCAGTTATAATAATGTACACATGCAATATTCAGTCATACTCCAGTTATAAAGACGTACATGAGCAATATTCAGTCTGAATCGAGTTATAAAGATGTGCAATATTCAGTCTGACTCCAGTTATAAAGACGTACATGAGCAATATTCAGTCTTACTCCAGTTATAAGGACGTACATGAGCAATATTCAGCCTTACTCCAGTTATAAAGATGTACATGTGCAATATTCAGCCTTACTTCAGTTATAAAGATGTACATGAGCAATATTCAGCCGACTCCAGTTATAAAGAGGTTCATGAGCAATATTCAGCCTTACATCAGTTATAAAGATGTACATGTGCAATATTCAGTCTCACTCCAGTTATAAAGACGTACATGAGCAATATTCAGCCTTACATCAGTTATAAAGACGTACATGAGCAATATTCAGTCTTACTCCAGTTATAAGGACGTACATGAGCAATATTCAGCCTTACATTAGTTATAAGGACGTACATGAGCAATATTCAGTCTTACTCCAGTTATAAGGACGTACATGAGCAATATTCAGTCTTACTCCAGTTATAAGGACGTACATGAGCAATATTCAGTCTTACTCCAGTTATAAGGACGTACATGAGCAATATGCAGTCTTACTCCAGTTATAAGGACGTACATGAGCAATATTCAGTCTTACTCCAGTTATAAAGATATACATGTGCAATATTCAGTCTTACTCCAGTTATAAGGACGTACATGAGCAATATTCAGTCTTACTCCAGTTATAAGGACGTACATGAGCAATATTCAGTCTTACTCCAGTTATAAAGATATACATGTGCAATATTCAGTCTTACATCAGTTATAATAATGTACACATGCAATATTCAGTCATACTCCAGTTATAAAGACGTACATGAGCAATATTCAGTCTGAATCGAGTTATAAAGATGTGCAATATTCAGTCTGACTCCAGTTATAAAGACGTACATGAGCAATATTCAGTCTTACTCCAGTTATAAGGACGTACATGAGCAATATTCAGTCTTACTCCAGTTATTCACTCAACTTTTAACTGGCAACAGACTAGTCAGGTATATTTTGCAAAGTGAGTGACAATGAGGAGGAGTTTACCCAACTCAAAATAAAGCCATATAATAAAAGCTTTCTGTCATAAAATTCAGTGCATTATTTCTGTCAGATTCAATGCAGCATTCAGACATGATGGAAACATTCCATAATTAAACACTAGTCCTATTTATGGTCACAATGCAAGTTTGCAATGTGTGTACCATTAGACAGGCTAACTTACAACTAAACTTTTACTTGAAACAAATGACATGTTGAATTCAATACTGTATGAACTCTTCCTACATAGTCTGATTCCTTAAAACACATGTATATATGTAATAATGTATTGTGGACAAGTAAGGGTGCTTAATCATTATATGTAGGGTTTGTTTGTTATGAATGTTGTATTACAAATGATGTACATGTATGCTAATTTGTTGTATCTATGATGTGTGGTAGTTGTGGAGTGGTCTTAGGACTTCAAGATGTATACACTCAACCTTATTAGTCTCAACATGACCTACACAAACTTCCACAATATTTCCTATCCTTGTTTTCTAATCAACACAAACACAGACAGTCGAAATATAAACATCTAAATCTCTAAAATTTACTGGAACAAGAGTAATAATTATGTCAACCAACTTTTGCCTTAAGTATCATATTAAGATATAATATTTAACTTCCTTTAAGCCAAGTTACCCAAAATCTGTGTGTCGAACTTCCAACTTTGGTACGAACAGACAATACAGTTGACCAAATTTAAGAGATCAAAATAAAGTCGTTGGTCAACTCAAGAACTTGACCTTTAATTTTATATAGATATGAAGTCTTGAAGAGGATGGCCTGTCAATGTCAATGTAATTCACATATAACACATTTCGTACAAGGAAAATTTAGATGCAATAATACTAACCATAGATATTTATATCTTTATGTGGTGAGACAAAATACATAGAGACTACATCACAACATGGCCATAGCTCCCTTCAACTAGTTAATTTAATCATAGCCCTCTCATTCAAAGAGAAAGTACTTCATAACCCTAAGTGGTACTGTATATAATCACTTTCTTATCATTTAAATTTCACTACAGTAATAAATACAGATGTTGTCATAGTGTCAATCATCCACATCTTGATCAATATAAAATACACCTTTCTACCAGCTCCCAGGAGCTACATTGATCATACACAAGTTGTGAACCAGATACAATATTAAATCTTAAGTAAGTATTGCTCTAGACAAGAAAGAGACAAAATGAACAATTTACTCAATCTAAAGTATATATGCAAAAAATAAAAATACTCAAAAAGTTCTACTTGAAAAATGAAATTCCGAAGTATTTATATAATAAAATCAAATATATACTGAATTAAGACATTAACTTAAATTTTGAAATTGAAAAATTATATAATATTGCAGTTCTTACAATGTTTTTTTTTTGTATACAGCTTCTCTTGAATAAAATGATCTAAATAGTTTGTACAATATTGCAAGAAGACAACTTCCTACTGGGGTAAGATAAAAAAAACGTAAAGGACAATGGTAAAATATCTGGGTTATAGAACACACGTTTTAGGCCTGACTACACAACATACTACATGTATAAACTTTACCTCCTTTGAACTTTGTTTCAGGTAGGTAATGGATGACTGCCTTCGATGACTGTGTAATTAGTTACAATTGATACAAGTATTAGAATGATGAGTTCTTCGCATCTGACTTCAATAAGATGTTTTCAGAGTCTGAAAATACACAAAATAAAGTATATACAATTGGGAAATGAAATATATATTGGTGTACCAAACATCTTCCCCATGTTTTGCATTAAATTTGCATAAAGAGGATGATGAATACTCCCAGATATCACCTTGACACAGTAACTGCAAACATGTCGATGATAGTCTTGACACAGTTGAAGCACAGAAAATAGCAAAGGGCCATAACTCATGAAGTTTATCCAAACATGATGTGCCCATGATATGCCCAAGTATGCTCGGTACTACTAATTATTGTGAAGTTTCACTGAAATCCCACCAAGGGCTGAGAAATAGCCTAGACAAAAAATATTAAAGAAAAAAACCAAGGGCCATAACCCAGTGAACATATATCCAAGCGTCACATGCCTATGATATGCACAACTAGGCTTGGTACTATTAAGTCTTGTGAAGTTTCACTGAAATCCGACAAAGGGTAGCCAAGAAATAACCCAGACAAAAAATATTCATGAGAAATAACAAAGGGCCATAACCCAGTGAAAATTGTTCCAAGCCTGACGTGCCGACGACATGCAAAACTAGGCTTAGTACTATTATGTCTTGTGAAGTTTCACTGAAAAGCGACCAAGCATAGCCGAGAAATAGCCAAGACAAAAAATCACAAAAAATAAAGGCCAATTGAGTGAAAATTTGTCTGAGCATGATGTGCCGAAGATATGCACAACTAGGCTTGATACTAGTAAGTCTTGTTAAGTTTCCCTGAAATCCGACTAAGGCTTGCTGAGAAATAGCGTGGACAAATTTTGTTTACGAACGGCCAGGAGTTCTATATAGTTCCCACATACAAACATTGCATATGTCAGTGAGCCAAATTTGTCATTTCATGTGTTAAGACATACTAAATAGGAATAAAATATAAATATGATAATAAGGATTTGTTTGACAATTGGTTATCATACAAATATTATCGAATAGGAAGACTCCCTTTCATTTCAATTCCCCTTACAATGAGACAGTATATTACACAAGACAACCCATGCAAGTAATAATTTTCCTAAACTTCTTCGCATACAATCCATGTTCTCTTTTAAAACATCTTAATACAAAATAATTCAAAGTGCTAGCTTTAGTTGCAAACTCTCAACAGTAGAACCACATTCCCAGTTTACTGCAGTAGAATGGATTAGCGTAATGTCAAATAAATACTATAGACTACAGCAAAACCTCACTTTAAGACCACCTCAATAATAAGACCACCTTGATATTAAGAACACAATTTTCAAGTCCATTTTCACTGTTTTGTTCTTTATTCAACCTCAATATGAAGACCACCTCAATATATCAACCAGTTTTCAAGGGTCCTAAGGGTGGTCTTATTATCGAGGTTTTACTGTACTTTTGTTTTGTGAATAATATATCAAATAAAATAGGCCACTTTTTCTTTTCCCATAAATACAAAGTTTTTATAAAGTTCTGTAACAAACACAGCTTGTATCCTCAGACTTAATATTCACCATAAATTTGTATTCACATTAAAACGAATATGCGCAATTCAGTACATATGATGGGAAACATCAATATGACCCGAACTACGGTCATTACTCACCCACCTATTTTTCATGTCCCCAAACATTACTTATTCTCCAAGTATCAAAGAGGACCTCTTAAGGTCTAGAAACAATGTCAGGAAATGGACAAAGAAAACGTACCTTTTTTTCACTTTCCATGGATTCATCATATTGTCCTCATTGGAATGAAGAACTTATTTTGTTGACGCTGGGAAACTACCCAGAATCCTCACCCCCCCCCCCGACACAGTCGTGAGATGCGTAGCTGTTCCTCCTTTATTTCACAGGAGGCAATGGGATGTTTTCTGTGTCCTCTTGAGCTAAAACATAAAGCACTAAATGTTTAGCATAAACTTATTTATTTTACATGATCACATTAATTGTGAGGCCAACCTTAAAAAATTGTTTGTGCGGCATAACCCTGACTACTCTTGCTTTACTGAAGCAAGTTTGTATCCCATGCTATAAAAGAAATGATCCAATAGTACATCAGTGATTTGTCTGCCATTTGTTGATAATAATAACTTTAATTCAAGAAGGCAACATTAAGACAATATTCCCTAATAAACACCCCTCTCCTAATTACAGCTCCCCACTTTAGATAAGCAAGTGCAAGTTTTACCACTTAACTTATATCAAATTTTAGAGAATGATTAGTTGGTACCAATACTTGTTGTAATAGATGCATATGAGACTTAAAAATTAGTGACTTTTACCTTTATTTAACACCCTGCCCAACCCTTTTCAAAATGTGAATACCAGGGGCATTTATTATAGAAAAGTAATTCCCAATGTAATGAACAAATTCAAGGGTGATAGCAAAATCTTTATTCATATGCAGACAGACTCATTATGCTTTTAATCCTTGTCAATCAAATCTAGACAAAATACCTTGTTTCTCATTCTCAGCTTCCACCAAAATGTTTTGAGTCCATTCATTACACGCAAGACCTTCCTCCTCCAGGTATTATTGCATCCCAACATGTATCAGGCCCCAAATGTAGATGAGAAGGCCCCGAAGGGATCCAAAATAGGTTCACTAATTTTGTTGCTGTTTTATTCCTATAACAAACAAAATTCCACAGTTTGGTAATGTATAGCACATTCAAGAGAGTACCTCTATAATAAATATAATACATAAATTTGGTGAATATGAAAAAAAATACACCTTTGAATTGACAGTACTTTGTGATTTTTTTCAAATTCTGAAAATTCTAATGAAATCACAGTATTAAGGCCATTCTTGAAAATTACCACCTTTTAGCGCTCTGACCAACCAAATATAGGTTTTTGTTGCACTGACTAATCAACTATTGGGTTTTCAGAGCCCTGACCAAAGAACAGATATTACAGTAATGGAAGGAGTATGCACAACTTGAAAATATTTATATTTGAGTAGCAATCGAGACACTCCCATTTAATTTAATTTAATTAAGTCATATAAAGATGTATCTGGCTCATCTGAACCTGTAATTTTTAATGCAATTCATCCAGTATTGTTGTTAAATAGGCTAAAACATTCAGAAAAAGAACCATTGCAATGTATAAACATTTGAAACAATTTTGTGTTAGCATATTAATCACAGACAAAGCTTGTTAAAAAAATGGAAGTTTTTTCTTTTATTTTATAATAATACAAACTTCTTTTTTTTACAAATACAGAGGAATAAATTATAAGTGTATTCTTTGACAATGCAGATTTATTCATGTTTTAACTATATAAAGTGTATTTTCATGTTTGTATAGGTAAACAAATAAACAAATTATTTCATTAAAACAATATCAGTGTTTACCTCAGTTTGAGCAATATTTCCAGTAGAGTCCTCTGCCTGTACTGTCTCTTCTGTAGCAGGCTATGTCTGTACCGTTTCTTCTGTAGCAGGCTATGTCTGTACTGTCTCTTCTGTAGCAGGCTATGTCTGTACTGTCTCTTCTGTAGCAGGCTATGTCTGTACTGTCTCTTCTGTAGCAGGCAATGTCTGTACTGTCTCCTCTGTAGCAGGCTATGTCTGTACTGCCTCTTCTGTAGCAGGCTATGCATGTACTGTCTCTTCTGTAGCAGGCTATGTCTGTACTGTCTCTTCTGTAGCAGGCTATGTCTGTACTGCCTCTTCTGCAGCAGGCTATGTCTGTACTGTCTCTTCTGTAGTAGGCTATGTCTGTACTGCCTCTTCTGTAGCAGGCTATGTCTGTACTGTCTCTTCTGTAGCAGGCTATGTCTGTACTGCCTCTTCTGTAGCAGGCTATGCCTGTACTGTCTCTTCTGTAGCAGGCTCTGTGATATTATTGGCGGTTGAGGCTCAACAACACTAAAATAGAAAACGATATAAATTCTAAAAGATTGTTAAGCCAAAACTAGTCTGACCAACAAACCCTACCATTTTCCCTAAACCAAATTTTTATGTTAAAAATTAGAGATGTCAATATTGGGTTATGTGGCTAACCGCTTAACCGTAAAATCTTCCGAATGGTTAACCAGTTAACTAAACATGAAATTCGTTACGTGCTTCGTATTAAGATATGCCTAAATTCTCAAACACCCAAAGAGTTTTCCGACAGTCATTTGAATACATATCTGTCCCCATACTAATGTATGAGAATAAAAAAAGTAAAATTATATCATTCCATCATACCAATATATACAAACTTTTTTGGCTTGTCGCAGGAAACAAACTTTGATTTTAGGTTATAATAAAAAATCTAAGACAACTTTAGAGATGATGAACACATTCATAGGCTTTTTATGTAATATTCATCCATGAATATTTTAAAAGCTATTAAAAGAAAAAAACCTTTATTTTAGGACATCAATCGACTATGGTCAAAGGTGTGGTTTAAGGGCAATGCAACTACCAACTTCAAAGGCGGCACAAATCAGCCTTCAAACTATCCATAAGTTTGATTTCCTGCATTGAGCTCTCCTCAATGAAGGTAAATACAGAATCTTGGTTTGATTTCAAGCACCGAGCTCTCCTCAATGAAGCTAAATACACTTAGCTCTCCTTAATGGAGGTAAATACAAATTTGGGTTTGAAATTACACGGCAAAATCCCACGTTTTCCTGTAGGCTTGAGCGTGGCACTGTTACAAAGACACGAGTAAAAGTCAGAATACAGAGACACGTATGCGGGGCTAGGAAAAGAAGTAGGTAGTAAAATGATATGGTACCTATTTTGTTCATTCCGACCATCGATAGAACTAGTTGCCGTGACATTGGTGACTACGGTGGCTGTAGCCGGAGTCAAGGAGTTGCTAACACCACTGAAATAGAACATAATTTACAATAAATATCATACCATGAAATGAACAATTTTCTGCATGTTCACTCTGGGCTTCTGAGTGTTAATATATTTCTATTATCCTCAAAAGTCTTTAAACATGAATTGTTTTGTTCATGAACATTTTAAGTTCCAACAGTGATAGGAGAGTTCAAGTATGAAGAAAAACATTCTTTTTTATCATGTACTTCACATGTTATGGCAACAGAAAATAAAGGAGTTGTCCAAAATTGTGAGGGCCTAAGACTCGAATAGACCAGAAATATACTTTATGTAGATCTATTTTTTTACCGCACTATCTGAATTAATTTTAACCAGACAAGACAGCAGTGGTTCAAACTGTCAAAACTAAAAAATCTAATCTACCAAGGTTAACACAAATATGTGCATTCAATACAATAAAACTTCATTATATGTAAGTATATAACTTATATAACTATTGTCAATGTAAACACAGTATGTACAAAGTTTAATGAAAATCACTCTATTACAGCTGTATATATTTTGGGACAACTGTCTGGAAAAATACAAGCTGTTGTGATAGCATAATAACTCACCTTTCTTCATCAAATTTATCCACTGATGTTTTAACATGTAGACACTGTCTCTTTGATGTGGACGTGTCATCTTTGGTGTGGCATATATCTTCAGACTGACTGTATGCTAAAATACAATTACATCTCTCAGTTGTTTTGCCCGAATAAAATCTTGATGATGCATATAAAATTAGCATTCATAATTAAAACATGACAAGCACAAATTGCTTGAAATAAATGTGCAGACTTTTAGGTGACAACTTTACATTTGTATATTTAGCTGGTCAATGACATGTTTTCCAAAACTAATGTATGCATTAAACTTATAATTATTTTCTGGAGACAAAAATGAAGAAGATTTAAACATTCACATAGAACTGATAGCACAGCAAGTACACACAGATAGTGCACTAGTAAGTAAGGGGGAAGTGACCTTGTTTCAAGTGACAGTGAATCTGTTTCAAACTTGGTCCAGATTTTATCAAAACAAACATTCTGACCAAAGTTCATACAGATCAAGTAAAGATGTGATCTCGGGAATGCTAACATTGTTGATGGACAATGATGGACACATTGCGATCCTTATAGCTCACTTTAAGCATGCTCAGACCAACAACCATGTTTTCAATGTGAAATGCTCATTTTATCCAAGTATCCATCATCAAGCAACGTTTATGATGGTCGAGTTTAATGCACAGCTAGGGGAGATAATCAAGTCAGACAGACGGACACATTCTAGCCTACATGTTTCACACTCAACTTAAAATGGAAACACAGCCTCTGAATAAATACATGAAATATACATACCAATTATCACATCCTCGTAATCCTGATACATCACAACCTACAATACAGAAAAAAGAACAACGTGAATATGAACATAGAAATCTAGGAATACATATTTAACTGCAATAAACTGTCAAACTTTCTGGAAATATTCTGTCACCCTTTCGACCTCATTTTCTTACTAACAGTACAATTTATGGTTTGATTCTTTGCATCAATTTGAGCAGAATTAAAATGTTTAAAAGAAGAAAATCCCCACTGACAAAATGTAACCACTGAAGATAAGGCAAAGATGCAGCTGTATGTTTAGTTTGAGATTCAATACTTAAGTGACTTAAGTCAATCAACAAAATAACTGTCAACAACATACCTTCTCATACTCCCATTCGAGCTGAAATAAACAATCAATATTTATATTAGTTATATTAATATCAGTATCAACCAACCTACAACAAAAAAACAATACGTATTTATCGTCATGGTTGACCATGTATGAGGGCGAGTACGATTTTCAACTTTTTGCATGAGGATCACGCATACTATGTCGTAAGTGGTACATTTCAATGCAATCATGTCCAACACGAAAAACAGAAAAGATGAAACAATAAATAACATACCTCTTCTTCAAATTCAAATTCCTAGACAATTTGAGCAGAATTAAAATGTTTAAAAGAAGAAAATCCCCACTGACAAAATGCTTCATTGTAACCACTGAAGATAAGGCAAAGATGCAGCTGTATGTTTAGTTTGAGATTCAATACTTAAGTGACTTAAGTCAATCAACAAAATAACTGTCAACAACATACCTTCTCATACTCCCATTCGAGCTGAAATAAACAATCAATATTTATATTAGTTATATTAATATCAGTATCAACCAACCTACAACAAAAAAGCAATGAACAACTTTGAGTGAGAGGGGGGGATAATTACAAACAGCTATTCATTCTTTACTTTCTTATATACACTGAACAAATTTTCTAAATGTCCATGTGATAAAATACAAGTTTAAGAAAAATGTTATATATTCAGACTTAAAATTTGGCATTATAGTATTATACAAAATACTCGACTTTCACAAAAACAATACGTATTTATCGTCATGGTTGACCATGTATGAGGGCGAGTACGATTTTCAACTTTTTGCATGAGGATCACGCATACTATGTCGTAAGTGGTACATTTCAATGCAATCATGTCCAACACGAAAAACAGAAAAGATGAAACAATAAATAACATACCTCTTCTTCAAATTCAAATTCCATCTGAAATACACAATAAATGTTTATGTTACTTTTCTAATAGCACTTGTGCATGCATTTTAGGCTGTTTTATCAATTGCCTGTCATGTCTACATTTATATTTTGGACTTGCACAGAATGTGCAATGCATATGAGTTCACAGTAACTTATACTTGTTATACCAAGCACATTATGAATACAAATCGAAGTTGACAATACTGCTGCAGTCATGGCGAATGACTTCCAAGACTTGTCGGTCATTTGGTCTGACAACCTTGGAAAACATGTCGGACCGAATGCAAACTTGTCGGTCCGAAAACATGTTGTTAAAAATTACGGGCCGAAAATTACCGCTCATTTCAAAGTGAAAGTAAACAAATCAAACACAAATGTGCAAATAATTGGCTTATTTCGTTAAATAACAGTTAAAAATTATTATTTACTTTCACATTCACTATTGAAATGCCTTTTTGACAACACAATCAAAGTTCAAATGTCCGAAAGACAAGCGAATGTACAGACAATTGGTGCGCGTAAGAAGACCGCATTGTGTAAACAGCAATGGATGTTGTAAAACCCGTACGACCCGTACCGTTCCGTATCGGACATACGGACCGACGCACAGGCATTCTGTATCAGACCTGGTCGTTTTTTATCGGTCAGGTCCGACTGACCGATGGGTATTCGCCATGACTGCTGCTGATATGAATTGTACAGATGTTCAGAATCTGTGACTATAAATAACGGATGGACAGTTATTGAATAAAGATTATATATATTTTTAAAATCAACAAAAATATATCTCTCTGAACCTACCAGTGGATCGACAGTAGTGTAGGGGCTCTTGTCTTCATTTACTGAAGCAGACAGAGCCTGTAAAACAGGCATGGTAGGATCAAGTTCTACTACATCCACTTCTTCAACTGTTGACTCAAACAATTCCTGCAAATAACAAAATAATCTTCATCAGTAACATTATTTCTCATAATGCACTAGTGGAGTATTCACATGCAAATAATGGCCACATCACATATTCAAACATATGTTCCCTAAACAATTTCGCTGAAGCATTGGCTCAGTGACATCTCAGCCTCGATGTCTTCACGAAAATATGAAAATATGAGGTTTTTTTAGCAATTTCAGCATAATTATGCTGACATTAAATTGGAATAAATCATCAGAATTCATTGTGGTTGAACTACCCAACATCCATTTATAATTATGTTTGTAAATAAATTTTAACAATTCATGGTTGGGGTACTACAATGTATGATGTCTGTTTAGTCCAAACACATGCAGATAATCTACCAGTATTTATTACTATGGACATAAGACACATCACTTAAAACTGCCTAATGAGAATAAACAGAATACTATTTACCTGCTGGTTTCCGAACCATTTCTTTGCAGCACTGAAAAATTAAATAACCATGTATGAACATCTGAGAACAAGAGCTGCCTAATGACAATACACTTGAATACTTCCAATACTTGGTAAGAATTGAATATCACAACCTTACAACTCCTGAAGCAAGATGCAGTACTTGCAGAGATACACAATACAAATTTGCTAATGTCTACATTTTCCTATGAGTGGCATTTATATTATATTTATGTAAATGAAAATAAGTTGAAATTATCACAGACATATAAAATAGTTTATATATCCATGAAATTCTTTATCAATATATTATTTGAAATTACATAAATAGTATTACACAATTCATTCAAGCATGACAAGATCATAATTAAATTATGTTTAAACTAGGGGCAGAATTAATTTGTAACAAGAGCATTTTTGAGCAATTTTTCAAACTGTATATCCATGAAGTTTGAGACCATGATGGTCACTGAAACGGAACATTGCAGCTTCTTTAACATTATACGGTAATTCAAAATGAATTTTGTAACACTAATATTGGAATTACACAAAGACCATTTGAAAGAAATTTGTGATCAGGTAAGACTTCAGGATTCCACAATACAGTAAAATCTCACATAAAGATCATGTGCACCTAAATCACATCAAAATAAGAACACAATGGTCACCATTTTGTTCTTTATTAAACCTCAATATTAATACCACCTCATTATTAAGACCAGTATTCTAGGTTCCCAAGAGTGGTCTTATTCCTGAGGTTTTACTGTATACCAACAGGTGAGAAGTGGCATTGCCATTGACAGCCAGGTTAAAGCTTGGATGATGGAACAACCTTGGAACTTTTCCTGTGAAATAAATTGGCAATCCTTCTAGCAGTTTCAGATGAGAAGATTGAAGTTTTCTCACTATACATACAGACATACAGAGAGTAGAGAGCTACCAAGGAATATTTGCTTAAATTTTGCCGGGTAGAGTTATGCCTAGTCCAGCCTCGGACGTCACATCTCTATACTGCCGCTGTTCATCTGTTATGCATGTAAAAGTCGGAGTACACAGACATGTATGCTGGACTAGTTTATGCCAAACAAATAATTTATTAAGGACAGCCATGGAACATACATGCAGACAAGACACCTGTCTAGTCATCAAGTATTTAAAACAACTTACCTAGTAGCCAAATACAGAATGGAGATCATGCTGATAACTTGTCTTATAAGCTTGTGTTTGTATATGTTTATATTTCAATCTGAAAGATACAAACAATACATGTAACATGGTATTTTAAGGGAAAAATAAACATTCAAGTTTCTCTATAATATAATTACTAATTGAACATTTAACTTCATAGGACCCTTGTATCTAGTTAATATTGTGTATGGGCTTTCAATATATTGTCATGTAAATTATTTCATCCAGCTGACTTCAGATAAATAATTCAATATACAGTAAAACCTCACTTCAAGGTAAAGAATATGCATTATGCACCAAAACAGATTTTCTCCTGTTTTGCAGTCACAATATTGCACCAGTTATTGAATATTCTGGCCTTAATTTGCAATGGAAGGTGGACAATTGCCTACAAACATAGAACTTGCAAAAACCTCAATTGCAAACTTAAAACTAGACATCAGGCAACCACATAAGCTCACATTAAGCACATTGTGCTTATGAGAGCTACCCGCTTCGACTTTAATATTACCATGAGATGCACAACTAGTTTCTGTTAATGGGTCATAAATTCTCGTTAAAAATGCCTTGGTGGATCTAAACTTCTGATTGCTATGTTTGCCAAGTTACATTTCCTTGAAAACTGATTAAGTATTTCTTGCCTTAAACTAAATATTTAATATCTGGACACACCGACTGACAGACAGGGCGATTCTTAATCTAGCTTTATTCTATCCGAATTCGTTTACATTTTCTATTGTCATCTGTTTTCGCGACTGCATGAATTTTCCAGTATTCGTATGATTTTCCAAGCTTGTCACAAGTATTTCATGTTGCCCAAGTATCCCAAACCTTCAAATGTCTGTTTAGCGATTTTATCAACGTTTATTTAGCCTAAGTTTTTATGCATTTATTGTAAATTTCCTGCAAATCTTCTACGATCCCTGCACATGTTGCAGATACTCCCATGTTTATAATGCATTGTGGGAATGTTTAAACTACGTTTGCTAGGCATATATTTAATATCGTTGTCGTCTTTAAGGATGTACAAATGTGATTTTAATGTTAGATTATATCAACGATGTTAAGTGTGGGCCAGTTTAGAGGCGCTAACTGTCCGTAATATTTTCATGACACCGTGTGTGAAATGCATAGCGAATGGTTTATTGAAGTTTTAAGCCAATGAAAAGATGTTACGAACGACATTCAAGAACGACTACTCTTGATAGCTTTAAATATGGACAGACGATTTTCGGAAAATGTGGACAAAAACAAACGATTTTCGGAAAGCGTGGGATCTCCCGAACGCTTGAGCTTATGGTAACATTTGTACCGAAATGTAATCAAATGAATGAGAGTACCTTTAAATGCGAAAAATAGCCTTTATTAGCGCAGAAATTTCGCGCACAGTAAATACAATTTTAAAGGAGCGGTAAATCCGACGAACTACAAATCAATTTGGTGTGGCCTAAGAGAGGCATGCGTGATTTGATTTTCGACTAGGATTTAAAAAGGTTGTATTGACGTATTATTCCATATCATTGCCACCAAAACGAAAAGATGGACGCGCACAGTAAGTCACGTGACAACAGCTGTATAGTCATATCAGGTTTCAAAGTATCAAATAACATCAATATCTTCACGCTTTGAAATATGTGCACAAAACAGCATAAATATTAATTGCAAAAATAAACATCATACAAAATGATCATCATCTAGCATTGTTGTTTGACCCATGTAGGCTCACAAAAGGCAGGGCCGTAAATTGCCTCCCCTGGAAGGGGAGGCACCCCGCCGTGCTGAGCGAGGCGAAAAATTTGTTGGACCCTTTTTAGACAAAAAATGATTTTTTTTTCAGCCCGCAATAGGAGGCAACTGCCTACATGCCTCCATGTAATTTACGGCCCTGAAAGGATGAGAGCAATTTTAATTTATCGTAATTTTCAACTCAAATAAACACTTTTATGCCAGTATTTTAACATGCAAACATTGCCCATACATATATTTGAGTCGAATGCAAAAGAACTATAACATCACTGACCTAGAAACTGAAAAAATGCATTTTTGTCGAAATAATTTTAAATCAAGTCAATCTTACCTGTTAGATAGATCTATAGTCTTATTTGAGTTTACACAATGACGACATGAGAGGTGCCCTCAGGTAAGCCAATCAAAACGTTGCTGGCAAAACACATAGCGGTAACCAGTGGAGATATTATAACGGTAACGCCTTGTGTAGACACTTTGTGTAATATTGCATTGAGAGATTGGGGGCGCGGATACAATAAATTTACATTGTGAATAAAGTACATTGTTGAGAATATTATACTAGTTGTGTATACATGTGTGTATATGTTGTTTAATTTTCGTTCTCGCTGTTCTGTATTTTGATTTTAAGGGCTTTACAAAGTAGTAGTTCGTTATGTTGTGTGTAAAGTACACTTTTAATTTGTGCGACGTAGAAAGATGTTGTGTGGCTCCTGTTACAAAACGTGCTGTGAACATGTTACACAATTAAGGTCAAATGAATGAGTTTCAACTAAACGACGTAAATTTGGAATCGAATACACCACTCGAGGGGCCTCATACCTTACGTACCATGTATAAACTATTAGCAATTGGGCATACCTGTACATTTAATAATGAAATAATCCAAATATTGTTTTAACTGCCTCCGTAGCGCAGTTGGCTAAGCTTCATATTGTACACTTCGTGGCACTTTTTATGGGCGTGGGTTCGAGTCCCTGCATTTTGTAACTCATTATTTTGTAGATTTTGCTTAGCATGCTTTTCGCGCGAATATATAAATACACAAAACAGTATATAAATGACTTTATTACAGTCAGATAAAATACAATAAAATAAATACTAAACGAAAAAAATGCAAACAAAATTTGGAATAAAAATAAAACACATCAATCTATAATCGAACAATTATATCACTTCATTTAACGCTTGGTCTACGCGGATTTTGAAACTGCCTGTAATGAAATACAGAAAATATTAAGGACATTCATATCATTTATAAGTAACCATTTCGATCGACGGCGGTATGATATAAATGTACGTCTGGATGTACATGCATACTTTCCATGCACCATAAACTGTCAGTCGTCTTCCAGTGACCAATTAAATACAAATATTACGTTATTCAACGGTTTTCTCGTGATTTCATTTACACATTCTCTATCTCCCAAATAACAAAATAAGTCAGCGAAAACCAATCATTGAAATTGCTGTCCCCACACCTACATAAACACTGGACGGTGAAAACTCATTTTGTGTCTTGCTTGTTCCTATATTGGTGAATCCATGACTTATATCAGCTGTTTGTTACTCACATGTGTATAACAAGTCCTTGACATTTTCATACACTTTCTTTGCTGTCATTTTTAATCAAAAATGAAATTTGACTTACTTATATAAACAAAAAATGAGAATGTCGATTTAAAGTGATGTATGAATTCTTTTAACTTTAAAACCGAGAAGCCAGATTTCTATGACGAGTGCGCAAGCTACTGCCGTTAATCAGCCGAACATACCTATGATTAGAAATATAGCTTAAACTCGTTTGATAAAACATAAAAACTGCTTAAGTGTGCTTTTTCCAAGCGAGCAACACTGATTAACTGACGACCACCATATTTATCTGAAACACGGTGAAAGGGAAAGCGACATTCGCCACCGTGTATGACTGAACAATTTTTGAAACACGGCGCTAAACCCGATGAAAGAGAAGAAATAAGCTGATACAGGGAACGCCAGATACATTCGACAGTGCCTTCCCACACAGACCTCCAAGAAAACAACACTCCATAAAACATAAAGCACTTGATGAGGTTAAAGGGTACATACGTTAGGAGACAGAGACACAAAAAAATGGCCAAGCAGGCCATAAGGAATAACTAGGAAAATAAAAGAGGACAAACGAACAGATAAAAACGACATTTGACCGAATGTCGCAACATCAGCGATCATGGTCATGAAAAACCGAGCCTTATTGTTTAAATTGTGTAACATATAGATAATCAAGTAGACGACAACTCAAAGAGCCTTCGATAGGTATTACTATCATAACCCAAAAACAACCATCATGTAATGGATATATGTAACATGAAAGACGCAAACACAAAACAATAAACAAATACGGACATTGTCGAAACATTAATAGAGTAAAGTTTGTTCTGCAATGGATAAACATGGTTTCAAATTATCAATGTTTTCCAACGGAGGAAATTATTTCAGCATTTAATTCCCAACATGCGAAGTTGTTCACCGAATCGCGCAGAATGTTTTTGAAAACATTAGCCCAAGTCTCATCAATAATAATCGTTTAAACTTTCTCGATGTCGTTTCAAGGCCAATAATATTCCGCATAACCTTGCAAAGGCTTTCATTTCCCCCCAAAAAAACACATTTGTAAGGTCGCGAAAATATGTGATAATAAAGGTTAATCAACGGTTTTAATAAATGCCTTCTATTCGTGATCGAATAAACATGCACTTAGATCTTCGTTCCTATACTGAGCGTTAAGGGATATCACTTTCAATATAAAAAAGTTGGTTGTCTCGATGTGTTCAAAGGAACTAACAGCTAGCTGCCTTCGGAAAACTTCGTCTGCAAAAGTTATTTCAGTGCTTTGATTTACTTTATGTTAAGTAAAATAAAAATGTGCAAACGATAATTTCGTTTAGTGCACCGAACACCATTGGACATTTTGTCATTGCAATTTATAGATTCCTGTTTTCATTTCTGCCCATCTCGTACATTCGTTGTCTTTCATTAAATGTAGATTCATGAGATTGAAAATAAATTATTTCAGAATGATAAAGCATGGACTTATAAATCTAACTAAATCTCTATACTACAAGAGCTAATTGTATACACAGTTCGGAAACCCATTGATACAATGCCAAAATAACGTAAACGTTTTGTGTAAAACTAGTTTTTACGGATCCCGAATACAAAGCTCCTGGCAAGGAAAGTTCGCGTCAAGTGTTCACGACAGTGGTATAAACACAACTATGACTCATAGTAATTGGAAATATTCCCACGGGTATCTCTTGACGTTGATTGGTCAATCCATTCCGTTGTCAACAGAACGATGATACTTGAATATGCCCTCACGAGTGGTCTCCCTTCTGTCTAAATACAGTGAAACCTCGATCATAGGACTACCATTTGTTCTGAGTACGGCGAACTGAGCCGTGGAGGAGGTGTGATTATTTAGAGTCTTATTAAGGAGGTGGTCCTTATTTCGAGATGGTCTTCATGGGAGATTATACTGTAATTTAGATGTTAGCGGGGTATTCGACGCCAAGATTCCTTAGATCTTTACCCAACTTGTTCATCATGCAATGGATAAACATGGTTCCAAATTATTAATGTTTTCCAATGTTTCAGTCAATATTTTGAGACCTTGATATTTTGTTCCTTCCGTATGGTCCCCATTGGAAATAAGTGGACAAACAAAATGCATTATCATGTTTAGTACATAGAATCTTTGAGCTGTACCACGACAAAGCCATATTAGTGACCAAAAAGTCCATTTTCAGGTTTTTACAATTTCTAACAGAACTTTTTTTTCAACTTTCATTTAATACCAAAAGTATTTAAACAAAAGATTTATCGCAATTCCAATATTAAGAAAAATATGCACAAGTAAGCTACAAAATGATGACGTCGCGTCAGAATGTACATAGTTCTTAAAATAGAGGGATGTTGCTACAGGAAACGGCTCATTATAAGACAGTGCCTCTCCACACAGATCTCCAGGAAAACAACACTCCATAAAACACAAGACATTTGAGGAAGCTCAATGGTACACATGTAAAATTCTGGCATTCGATTGGGAAAAAAACAAATTATGCAATAATTATTAACATTTCCTCGTCACAAATTAGCCTCCAAAACATCTTCGGACAAAGCGCTTGGTGACGTCAACACTAGACGTCATAACCAACGTCACCAATACAGGTTGTGTCATGGAGGCAATCATAAAGCTTTTCTCTGTGCCGATTTGTTTAGGACTGTGAAATAACTTTTTGTAATGCTTTTGATTTCATGTCTGTGATATTAATGTTATTTTAAATAGGACTCATATGTAATATTCACAATTAATTATATCTAATTTTGGTAAGTATTATACATGAGCAGGAACTAGATTATCAATGGCATGTGTTGCTGTGAATGTCATACTCATAATGTTTAACCATTTATAACTCATCTTCCAGAGATATCACTGTACGACAATCCTTAGACAGAAATGAAATCCAGCAATTATTATAGACATGATTACTTTGATTACAATAACTTGAGGGTTAAGACTTATCTAGAGTTATGCAGGCTAATTGCACAATGCCTGATAAGAAACACACGGATACAAAGGTAATGAACAAACAATTAGCCTGATTTAACAGACTTCATGTACAATTTGATAGTACCAACAATTCAAGTAACGTAATAATTTAAAACAAATTAAATTGATAAATAATAGTAACAGATAAAGCATAACGATATAATCATAAATACATCACAACATAAATACGTCTAAAGTCGAAGTCATATTAACAGAGGTAACAATTATGTAAAGTGATTGTACAAAATTAACATGTGATGATCTTATGAACGCAAACTGTTGAATAGCGGTATTGCAAAGACATGAACATATATTATAGAAGAACAAGATTATGCAAATATGAACAGCATTAGGCATAGGAGACGGGGGAGGCAAAGGGGGGTCCGGCCTTCGCAACTTTTCATGTGGGGACTGAACTATGATTCCCAATTGTTTTTGAAAATGACTAAAATTAACCTGTTCCTCTTGACAAACATGTCTTTCTTTATACTTCGGCTTTCTACGCGTTAAATATTAATAATATGCACATAGTATGTATACTACAAGTAGAACAATATAGGTTAATATATATTTCATCGGTCGATGTATAGACACCAATAAATAATAATATCGACAGCCTGGGTCTAGACTGTTGATTATCAACTCCGCCATTTCCAACTGTATCCGTATAGTTAAAATGAATCTGATGAAAGCTGATGAAAGCTGAATTCAGGCCACCAAACCGTACGCGTACTAGGGAAGGATGTGCATGGCAAGCTAGGTTTTTCCATACAATTTTGTTACATTTAGGACAACCCAGGTGCCTTTCGCGTGAGTCTTTTTCTAATTATATGTATACGTCAGAAAACAGACACTCAGACGTCCCCCGGCAGAGGCGTTTTGACAAATAATATAGAGTTTTAGATTTTTCAGCCCAGTTAGTCATAAGGCTCTGATGACAAACACATATGTACATATATACAAACATCTATGAGATGGAGAAGGAACACTATAACAAATTCAAATATACATATACGGTTACAGTTGATGAACAAACTGAACTGACTATGTAATAAAACATAAATGCGTATACAATAATAACCAAACTACACGTACACTGTATATACGAGGGGTTATCCAGAAGTTCTTGGGACACATTTAATTATTTTTTATTTATAAACGCATATAAACAAAAAACTTTACATCTTAAGCATTGACATATTGCGCACCCATAGTAAATAATTCAAAACAATTCGAACATCCATAATAAAGTTACAGTCACCATAGCAACGTACATACACGGTTAGTGCCGCACCACACAATTTGAAACAATTTCATTGTAAAACATCTAAATTAATGCAAACAACTTTCTCTAAAATCCGCGGGAAAACATATATTATTGACGCAACGTCACACTCGGAACTCCTCGGAGATATAAATATTATTGTTCTATATATTCCGGTTATTGGTATATGATAGGTCACGGATGGCCACAGTGGAATGCTTGAACTCATTAGTCTACATTACACAGATTTGAGTATATGATAGACCACGGATGGCCCTTGCAATCTTTTGGATATTATTGTTCTATATATTCCGGTTATTGGTATATGATAAGACCACGGATGGCCCTTGCAATCTTTTGGATATGAGTGTTCTATATATCCCGGTTATTGTTATATTTATTATCACTGTGTTTATTGCTACTTAAGTACACTTCATACATCAGGCTGTCATAGGTACTCTCCATATAGGGTACAATCATAAGTACACTTCATATATCAGGCTATAATAAAAATCTAAGTGCTGAAAGTACTGCATATAATTTTATGTATTCGCTAATATACTATTCTTCATATAGGTAGATTACGTCTGACGTTCTTTGGCTTCATATGACTGTTTTATTTCTTCACCTGTCAGAAAAGAAATTAAGTGGACTAATTAGAATTCTTCAGCAACAATAAAAGCCATAACATACTGATGAAAAAACAATGAAAGTACGAATGATACAGTAAAGCAGCGCTTGTTTTTACTAATTCATTTTCCATATTTTTGGAAATAAATGGCAACACATCATTAATTCAGTATTTGTAGTAAATGCTGTTAGTACTTGCAGATTTTGCTTGTGACAAATACCAGTGACAAGTGATTATTAAGTTAAATTCTGCTAAAAACTTTGTCCATTATTTTCGGAACTGTAACATTATTAACAACTAAATATATTTACTCATTTCAATTCCCTGTTTGATACATCTTGAAAGCTTATTTCCTTCGGTGAGGCTTAGAGCTTTCTCAGCCTCAGTGTATGAAATACCACACACCTGAATAAAAAAAGGGCAGTGTATATTAAAGTTGAGTATACATTTCATTCACTGTAAAAACTATTTGAACAAAGCAAAATTAATTCACCAAAGAAAAGATGGATATATGTAACAGAGGTAACATGTGAAGGTAAACAGTAGAACTCTTGACCCAGACAAATGATGCTAAATTTACTAGTTGTGGTGTATGGAGCAAAAAAGATCATCAATACCTCTTGCATAATGGCTATCATCAATACCTCTTGCATAATGGCTATCATGGCTTCTTTACACAAGACCTTTTTAATATATTGCTCTGCAAGAATGAAATAAAAATGAAGACATAATTGAAAAAAAAAATGCAAAAGCGTTTTAAAATGAGAAAAATAAAATGCAATAGGTGCACATAATGCATTAAAATCTGCCATTATTGCTACCTGATTTTTTTACAAACAATCTATGGTCACACACAGTAACTTTTCCACTTGGTAGTAATATATATTTCTAAGAAAATACTTACAATTTTTTTTTTCTGCAGGCATCTTTTATTTTTCCATTGGCAATGCCCTTTATTATACCACCCAAGGAATATAAACTGAAATGGTCCAATTGGTATTTAAATACTGAAATCACATATTTCAGCTTGAGTAAAAGACATACAAAGGTAATTGGGTGTAAAATTATTCCAAAATGTTTTGAAACAGCAATCTACTTCCTATCTGTGAAGTCGGCTAGTCATTCAGAGAGCCACATATCAAATCTAAACTGGTTCGCTTTTCCTGAGGATGTTATTGGGTAAGATCCACTAATAATTCTAATATAAGTTATGAACAATATGACTGTGAACAATAAGAGTAAACATTGTATCCAACTGTAACTATATATGAATGTTAATACAATAACCTGGCAATGAACCGTAACATACTTAATTTTTTTTCTCTGTCTTTGATATCCTGTATCGCTGGTCAGTTTACATTCACTATTTGCAAGTTGGCATGATTTTTTTATTATTGTAGTTTGTACCTCATTCCACATAAACATGTACTATGTGAAACAATAAAGCTGAACTACAATGTAAGCAGTAATCAATAGTAGTAAAAAAATCACGATAACAATTTATACAATTAATATCGTTTAGACTACAATCAAGTAAAAGGTAGATATGAGCAAAAAACCAACCTTTTCTTTGCTTTGAAACTCTTTAAGATATTTCCTTCTAAACACAAGAGTGCCTGAAATTATAATATTTTTTATGTAGAACGCTTCAAAATTTGTGTATTGATTTTTGTAAGCTGTAGTCATGTAAAGTGTAAATACTCATTGTAAGCTGTAGTCATGTATAGTGTAAATACTCATTGTAAGCTGTAGTCATGTATAGTGTAAATACTCATTGTAAGCTGTAGTCATGTATAGTGTAAATACTCATTGTAAGCTGTAGTCATGTATAGTGTAAATACTCATTGTAAGCTGTAGTCATGTAAAGTGTAAATACTCATTGTAAGCTGTAGTCATGTAAAGTGTAAATACTCATTGTAAGCTGTAGTCATGTAAAGTGTAAATACTCATTGTAAGCTGTAGTCATGTATAGTGTAAATACTCATTGTAAGCTGTAGTCATGTATAGTGTAAATACTCATTGTAAGCTGTAGTCATGTATAGTGTAAATACTCATTGTAAGCTGTAGTCATGTAAAGTGTAAATACTCATTGTAAGCTGTAGTCATGTATAGTGTAAATACTCATTGTAAGCTGTAGTCATGTATAGTGTAAATACTCATTGTAAGCTGTAGTCATGTAAAGTGTAAATACTCATTGTAAGCTGTAGTCATGTATAGTGTAAATACTCATTGTAAGCTGTAGTCATGTAAAGTGTAAATACTCATTGTAAGCTGTAGTCATGTAAAGTGTAAATACTCATTGTAAGCTGTAGTCATGTATAGTGTAAATACTCATTGTAAGCTGTAGTCATGTAAAGTGTAAATACTCATTGTAAGCTGTAGTCATGTATAGTGTAAATACTCATTGTAAGCTGTAGTCATGTATAGTGTAAATACTCATTGTAAGCTGTAGTCATGTAAAGTGTAAATACTCATTGTAAGCTGTAGTCATGTATAGTGTAAATACTCATTGTAAGCTGTAGTCATGTATAGTGTAAATACTCATTGTAAGCTGTAGTCATGTATAGTGTAAATACTCATTGTAAGCTGTAGTCATGTATAGTGTAAATACTCATTGTAAGCTGTAGTCATGTATAGTGTAAATACTCATTGTAAGCTGTAGTCATGTATAGTGTAAATACTCATTGTAAGCTGTAGTCATGTATAGTGTAAATACTCATTGTAAGCTGTAGTCATGTATAGTGTAAATACTCATTGTAAGCTGTAGTCATGTAAAGTGTAAATACTCATTGTAAGCTGTAGTCATGTATAGTGTAAATACTCATTGTAAGCTGTAGTCATGTATAGTGTAAATACTCATTGTAAGCTGTAGTCATGTATAGTGTAAATACTCATTAAAAGTTTCAATTATATT
The DNA here is from genome assembly GCA_032209605.1 of Mactromeris polynyma. Lineage (NCBI taxonomy): Eukaryota > Metazoa > Mollusca > Bivalvia > Venerida > Mactridae > Mactromeris > Mactromeris polynyma. The sequence continues at coordinate 19,137,769 of JASFXZ010000011.1, forward strand.
AAATTAAAGCAATTTTATTTAACAAAATTTTGCACAATGTACTTCTACATACTCAGTAGTTGAAATAAGTTCTGTCTGTGAAGGTTGAATACCTGTTGTGTAAAGACTCCAAATCCAAATCCATAAGTCAAATTATCTATCCCCTTTTGGTTGATGAACCTGCAGTGTCTTTGTAACCATTCTAATTTGCTGTGGAGTAGTATAACATAAAATAAAAAAATGCAGATTCAATTTGAAAATTTTATCACTACTGCACACAAGTGTTATTCCATTATTAAGTGTTGCTCAATATATCAGCTTCATCTTAGAAGTGTTAAGAGTACATCATCCACAATGTTGGTGTAAGGAATGGTATAACTTGCACAGTAGTAAATTACACAATGATGAATTTGGGTAGATGGGTCTAAAGTAATGTACTGAACAGTGGTATCTAGCACACACACTATTTATCTATGCGATCAATGGGCATCTTGGCCTTTTATCGTCTTGTTTATGTTTTTATACACTTATCTTACCTTTGACTTCATACATTCTGTATTTATCATAAACTTGCTGTTTTCTTCTTCCTGCAAAGAACATATCGAAATCAACATTTCCTCTTTTATATGAATATGGGCCACCATCATCTTTAAAATCATGGTTCTTGGAATATGAACAGACTATTGTAAAAATTTCAACCACCGACAATTAAAAAAAGATAATTCCTAATTGCACTAATGAAGAAGTCAATCTGTACCAATCATGTATTTGTTTCACTTTCAAAAGACATACACTATTGTATAAGTATGACAGTTTGTATAAGTCTATTGTTATACACAATATTAAACCATCTTACACTTCAATATGGAACTTACCTCATCTCCCTCAAACATGTTGACAAAACCCCAATCTTCAATGTGCTTGTCCTGAAATGAAATTCTTCTTCTTACACTTGCATGATTGTGTTAATTGCATTTTTCATTTCATGACAGACAAATGATAACTTTAGCCAGGCCAGGAATCGAACCTGAGGCCTTCCCATAACCAAGTTTAAGAAAGGTCTGGGATGCTCTTCCAACTGAGCTACCTGGCTATCTAGCATACATTCTCTATTGAAAATGAATAAATGTCTAGTTATGGATTCTCCATATCCGAGTATATAATACACCACGGATGGCCCTAACAATATTTTGGAAAACATTGTTCTATATAATATATATATTATACCATTACTTACTAGGCAGTCGGGACAGAAAAATGGCTCTGGTGAGTCGTCTTGATCTCGATTTAAACAACCAGGATGAAACCAATCTTTACACTTAACACATTGCCAAAATAGGCTACAATGAATGTAGATATCAAAGAAATGACAATTATGAAAATCGACCAATTTAGGATAACATCTAAAATTACATAAATATGTTAAATGAAGTCACGAATTAGAATGGACATAAAGAACAGGTATGTAGTGATAGATAAAATGTCTTTGATTTGAACAACAGGAATCAGCGTTATATGACTGTTTGGTGTGGCTATGTCATAAAACCCAAATCCATCAATCAATATACTGTTCATTATGTTTTAAAAATATTTAATCAGAAAATCTATGAACATGACAAAAACATTAATTTAAAAATACAATAGAAATATACAACTGTTAAAATACCACACTTTCATCAAGTTAATTTCAATATTTTGTTAATCACAATTATGTATATACTTTGTATTTGTAGAATTGATTACTGTGTATTTTGTTAAGATGATTATCATATTTTTCATTGAACAAATTAATTGAAATTGTCACAGGTAAGAGTCTTCATTATTGTTATCTCTTTTATGTTAATAACTATTATTTCTTTACCTTTGTTTTTGTTAATAATTATTCAGTTAATAAAATAACACTGTATGTGTCCTCATTATTCACCTTTCTTTAAAGCGAGTTTTTCCCTAAATATACTTGTAATTTAATTATAATAATTTTCCTTCTTGATACATGTAATTTCTTCAAGCTTGTACTTGCTTTGTTTATAAAATATATTATATATATGACTTATATCTTTTTGTTTGGAATTGTTTGACATTAACATTTACTAAAATAAATTAATTAAAATTGAAAGGTCTTGTTACAGTTATAATCAGAGTGAAACAGTCAGAGACACACGCTTGAGAAACGTATAACGCAAAGTGTCAAATAGACTATAGAAATAGACCAAGAACAGTAACTGTACTATCACCGCAATACAGCACGAAATCCTAACTGTAAATTAAATCCACTACCTTCCATCATCCTGTGTCTTACATACACAATAGTGTTTCTTCTGTCTTTTTATTTCTGTGTATATAAATGATGACCTCTTTCTCTGAAATTGAATATATAAGTAACAAGTTAATCAATATGGAAAAATTGTTTCAGTAGAGCTAATGCTGTTTTTCAACAATCTTTCAGTTATATACGGTGACCAGTTCACCAAACCAGTTTTCCTGGATTGTAATTTTAACCAGTACTAACTTGCCACTTTTACTGTAGTAGAGGAAAATTTACAATCTTTTGTTTTCAAATTTTTATGGAATGCCATGACCTACCATGACTAGGAATTATACATGGATTGTCTGGATGACAGTCCAGCACACTTACCACTGGATCACATGGCTACAATATGGAAACTTGCATTGTTGTTAATATTGTTAATACGAAAAAGAAATGAAAACTCACTCACCTTAAGAATATTTCTTAACTGACGCTTTTTGGGTACCTTCAAGAGACATGTTATTTGTTAATCATCATTCAAAACCACTTTAACATTTTGTTTTTGGTTTAATTATTATTAACATAATAAGTAAATCACTGAGAGTAGACACTACATTAAACAAAAAGTGCACAGTTCAATTGCTTATCCTCCCCTTACTTACAATCATAGAAATATAGACCCAGTAATATGTTAATGACTATCAATTACATAATAGAATAAGTCTAATTCTAATAGGACTGATTGGTTGTAGATGTAATAGGTCTGAACAATTTTGCCAAGTAAAACATGTTTATATGCTTTGTAAATAGTCTTAATTTATTCACTGGTTGTCACTTCTAAAACAGTTAACTTCTAAACTACTAGTATGTAATGTTTATTATGGTTTTAACCAAGAGTAAAAGACTTATTTTGAGAACACTGTGTGCTGATGTAAATAGCGTGAGCCAGGGCTGGAGGCAAACCTCTCTTAGAGCAAATATTCTCCACAGGCATGCAACAGCTGTGCCCAATACTCAAGCCTGGGTCACATATCATACAAAACCTAAGTACCTTTTCAACAATGACAGCCTCATCATCATCCTTCAAGTGAACAACATCCTAGAAATGTAATCCAAAATTATAGCATACCTATTGACTGGAGTAATTACTATCTATGTTTGAGCGCTTATTGGAAATTTGCAAAATGAGGTAGAATTTGATTGGCTAATTGTATTTGTCAATGAAGATACCAATACATAAAGGTTTCTGACAACACTCAATGGAACGAATACCAAATCAGAAAACTGAATGAGTACCCGAGAACCAATTATGGTACTTGTTACCATCCCAACAAAAATACAGATGAGACAGAAGTTGGAAAGACATATTGTGAAGAATGTTGCTTTTTAAGTTCGTGAATTGAAGTTTTTTATTAACAGTCTTGAATATTCTGCAAGTCTTTAATTCTTACTTCTATATTTTGTTCTGTGCAATCTTGTACATGTATATCATCTTTGGTATTCTCAGACTGCTGACCTGTCACATGTAAATGACTAAAATTACAAAATACATAATTAACGTTAGAAAATCTTGAAATAGTGCAAATATATCATACATTTTTAAATTAGTGGAATCATTTCGGAACAAACTTTTGACTGATTACAAATGTTATACAATACAGTAATTCTTACCAATTTAAATGGATATATAAACAATATTTAATATCTTTGACTATTAATATATAAAGACACCAAATTCATACAATGTACATGGTACACTGATAATGACAGGAACAGCCAAAAATATTAATAATGTAATTGTTTGTGTACCTCGTAATACTTCTCCCATAGGTGACAGTAGAAATAACCCTATCCTCTGTCGCTCGTTCTCGATATCCTTCCTTGTCCATCCCAAGCACAAGGATTGACTGGACAAAATGTTTTCTGCAAACTACATATACATGTAAACAGAAATTAAAGCTTGATCATGTAATGTTGAAATTGGAAATATTATTTAAAATGACTTACAGCTTTATTTGCCTTTTTGTAAATTTGTTTTCATAAAAACAGTTCAAATACATTTATTTTTGGATACAAGTAGGTAACTTACAAATATTTAATCAATGCAATAGATCAGTACACTAAATGTAAAATGATGTAAAAAGATGAATAATATTGAATTAACAATGACATTGTTTCTGAAGGTTTTCCATAAATTAAAAATTGAAACTCTTGCAACCAACAGCATGAGAAGGGAATCTGAAGCTGACATAACAAAAACTTATAAATCAATCTTTGGATACTGACATGAAGTTACATTAAACATAAATCAACCTGTGTTACTGACATTAACTTACTTTTAATACATATACTCCACAGGAAACATCATCTGGTTGTATAGAGTGTTCAATTGTCTGTATGACCCATGTGCCTGTGATAGTGTCAGCTATTTCTTCAGACTCTCATTCAGCCAAATATTTACTGAAAACAAGTCTCAAAAATTTAGAATGACAACAATTATTATCAACATTAATCAGCAAAACTGAAGACAAATATGTATAAAATAGAATATGGCTTAATCATATAAGTTAACAGAAAATATAGTAGTAATTGGTTTTGATATACATTCACTATATAAACATAGTGTCAATAATAGATATAGATTCTCGCTTGTAGCTAGGAGATTGATGTCTGATAATTGTGAAAATTACCTATGGACATGTAATGTTGATACCACTAAGACAATTCTTGCAATAACATGATCTATTTTAGAAATAAGTTTGAATAATGAATACATTTATATTTTGGTGGAGCTAAAGTTCCGCGTCTTAACCTGGTTTTATATTTGCAGCGTCTTGAATTGGCAATATTATGCCTAATGGCCAAATTAAAACCACTTAAGTCAGTACTGACAGGGGAAGAAAATCGATATGGATAATACAACATAATAACTGTGATGGAAGGGATTTTGTGTAGAATCTGAAGCCTTTATAAAAATCAACGTAAAACATATTACCAATGTCAGATTTGTTCGCCATACTATAATACACATTTGCTGTAACTGTAATGCCCATCAGGCCAACATAATTATTAAATTTTAGAAAGACAGCTTTTGTATTTTGGACTGGGAGCCATTTACATGGTATTGTAATACCAATAACCTATGTAAGTGTATAGGTATCTGGTAGTAACCATTGTCATTTACATAAGTATGTACTTTAGACATATGTAAATTGGAAATTCACATTAAACAAATATCCTATATTATTTACTTATGTTACATTCACCGAGTTCAACATAAATCAAACAACAAACAACTAATACTAAATCAAAGACAGTGTTAAATCAGATACATATGAAACACAGTTGATTTATTGATACACATCAAATTCACTGATTTGACATCATTCATAATCTGACACTGTAACTAAATAATCGGGACAGACCTACGCAAATACACTGAACAGCAACTGTGGTGACTATGTCAAGGAAACCGCAAGCCAGCTCAACAAAAATAATATAACAAGAAAAAATAAAATAAACAAAAGGTAGAATAAACTCAACAAAACATTAATTGCATTTGCCACAGTAATAAATCAGCCAATGTAGATGGCCGTGACCTAAAATCGGATGAATTAGATGTCCAAGGGCAAAATGTGAACATGGCAATATATAATACACAGTGCATATTGCCAAAGCATGTTGAAGTTTACAGCAGGGCAAGCTCAAAAATTGAAATTTGTCAATGACCATGCCGATAAGGACCTGGTGATAATGCTGAACACATTGTCTCAATGAGGCAAATAGTATGCCAACAATAAAAAAACACTTGTAAGAGTAATGGCCCTAAATTACCTTTGGTGTTCTATGTGTTACATTTAAATTTGAGATAGGGATTTAGGGTTCAGCACTTCACATCATCTCAATGAGGCAAACATTTATGCTCAATACAAAAGAATGCTCAATGCATGTCAGAATACCTGGCTAGTCAGGCTATATGTTTTTATGTGTTGTGCCTCTGTTCCCTTACATTGGTACCCTTTGACATCATAAAGTACCTTTGTTAAATACTTATTTCGATGTAAGAACTAGATTGTTCAAGAAACTTTGGCCTACATTTTATCTCTATAATTTTGTCTCTTGCTTAATGACGTCACATTTGCAATAATGTTTGCCAAAATGTTTGTTCACATTGGCTCATTAACAGTGTGTTACCAGATTGTTTTTTCATATAGTTCAATGAAAATGTAGATAAAGCAGATCAGGAAAAGTCACATTCACAAACCAGAGCTAATGAAACTCATATTACAGATTTTAAACGCACTGTTTGTTAGAAGATATTTACATTGTATAAGGTTTTTAACAATATTGTGGTTAATCACTGATCACAAGGATACAGCTATACTATCTTTATTAGTTAAGGACTACATAATTTACGCACTACCAATATCCAGTGGCATCCTCCCTGATTTACAACTGCTACACATTTGTCATACATGCTGAACTGAACCTGTTCAAAATCAAAAGGAATACATAGTTTAGTATTTAATTCTTACAAAACAATTTTCCTTTCTTGATTACATTAAATGTTCTTTATTGAACTCATATCAGGAAAACTGACTTTACATTATTACTACATTTATAATTATATTATACTACTGTATGGTATGGTATAGTACATTATGAAAATACATTGTGCTACAAAAATATTTCATCAAACTGAATAGACAGATATTGGTTTATATGACATTATCAAAATTAAAAAATCAATAAAATATTTGCATATTTGTTGCATTGATAAATTGGACGTATTTACTCTTGAATCATTTACTAAATAATGATAACATATAAAGTGAGCACCTAGATACTTACATTCTTCAGTAAGCCATGCAGATGTGATTGTCCCTGAAAAATGGCTGTGGCTACTACACAATTTATATGGAGAATACTGGACCCCTTCAGAAGCATCCACAAATATGCATCTATAATCTGAAAATCATAAATAAAATGAAAATGTTTAAGGTATGGAAGAACTCCTATAAAGTAATTCAACGGTAAAGTGTGCTTTTACAAAAGTATGTATGTGCAGGTAATTTTGAGAGAAATCACCTAAGTATGTGATGTATAAGGAATAAAAATTATAGATGATCATGCCACAGTGGATAGAACATAAAATCGGTATTTTAAGCATGCCATGTACATGCATAGAGAATCGTCTGGATTGGAGCAGTGTATTTAAAGTATGTGATTTTATAGCAGCTGCTTAAATAACTCATACCACACAATACAGTTTGTATACCTGACTGAACTGTCATAGTTTGTAAATTCGTTTGATAGACAATCTGGAGAAAATGTCATAACTTCAAATCTTATTGTAACTATAATCTACACATCTAACATAAATTAATAATGAAAATGAAAAGCAATGGCGAATCCAAAGGTCTGATGCAGAATGCAATAACAAGAGATTTTTAAAAGAAATGTTACGGTACCCTCACAACAGCATCATCAACTAAAAATACTATATTACTCACTTGTATAAAGTTCATGTTGTTTTGTCTGATGATTACCCCCTTCAGCAATACCTGCAGAATGGCCAATCCCAGCAATATCTTTGGGCCTTGAAACACATCCTGGTTAACAGAAAATATATTATTACCGGTAGTCATAATATTCATAATCCTGTTGTATTTTTATTCACATTGAAACTTTATCTTTATGATAAAACCATGAGATAAAGCATGTTTCTCTTACCGATATGTTTCTTCAGGGCAGATTTTCGTCGCCGACACTTCAGTTTAGTGTCACGTCATGCCAAAGGAAGTAGGGGAACTCTATTTTCCATTTCTGATGATGCTTCCTTTACAAGACAGTTTACTGTTGTTAAAGTCTTTCTTAGGATTGCATCACTGCTAACGTTATACGTTATGTTCATTAGCTTTTTGACTGCATCTCTAGCCACTATTTGGCATTCTCTGGTATTCTCTGCAAAGAAAACTATGATAATTAGGACAATTAATCCACATCTGTTACTTCTTTAGATTACATTCCAAATATTTAAAGTTAACAATGTAGGTATTGAAGTTGAAAATTTAAACATAACAGTATTAGACAACTGTTTTCCGGAAATGTTCTATCAATGTCATTATACTAAAGTTTTTTAAATGTTTAATTCAAATAATTAAATGGGTCGTATGGAAGCACTTGCATGGTAACATTTTTTGTGTGGAAATGAAAGGCCTGATCACAGAGAAGACGGAGAAGTTAGTTCAGCAACATAACATCACATACAATAATATGACAACATGAATTGTACTAAGAATTTGAATTTCATGAAAGTAAACAAAATCAATATGACATTTAGTGATACAATTTCCTGAATTATATAACATATTACAATTGTACACCAAAATGAGTCATCATAAACAAATAACAATTGGTAGAATGTGTTATTGTTTGTGTAATTTATGACCTATGTAAATAGACAGAGAAGGTGATTCAGTGTCATGAGGATACATATACACAATCATTATTATATTGACAAGATGAAATAGTTAACACATATTGGATATTCAAAATGAAGTGTAACACAATTTCATTTAATTAGTACAGCTGTCTATAACACATTTGATATTACAATTGTACACAAAAGAGGAGCCAGATAAACACATTAAAACATATTTCTTTTCTTTAACAATTCATTTTATTAAAAACAAACCTCTGCATTGTTCATTATTTTCCTTTTCAATACAAATTTCTTCATCAGATCTGTCATATCCATCCACAGGCTCAATCGTTTTTTCAGCAATGACTTCAAAATCTATGGGAAATGTTATTTAAGATAAAAGTGAATTTATCAGTTAATCAAAAATTGCAGTCAAATGTATAATTAACTTTCTTCATATACAATTAATCTCAGTAGACTGGTCATTATATATTTTAACATGTCCATTCAAATTACCTGGCACTTGAAGTCAATTATTAGCATTTATATCATTATCGTTTATGATACACATTTGTATAAGATATTTCATACAGTGTAAGATTTAGATTTTTTGGGGGTAAGAGTGTACAAGCAAAGAACAAGGCAATTAGCAGATGCATGATATAAAACAACATAAAGGATGGCAATATAATCATACATATATTATATATTAAGCAATGAAATGAACACCACTACCAGGGATAACACAAAAAGGGAAACATAATGTTATAGCAGTGATACATAAAGTACAGTGCAAGTACTCCAGAATGGCCCTCTCCAAAGCAACCTCCCTACAACAACATCATCAAAATGTTCCATAGCTGATATTAACTATCAATGTAACTTCTCTACAGCTAAAACCTCTAAATAACAGCCAATATTTGCTCTGAGGTATCACTGTACGCTGTAATTGTAATAATGTTGTGACGTCCTAGTTATGTTTCTATAATTTCAAAAAAGTCTGACAATAAATTAGTTTTGCCAGTATGATTTAAGCAAAAATGATATAAACTATCTATATACTCGATATGCATGATACATTGAATAACACTCACAAAAGAAAAACTATGTAATACCATCTACAGTGCAATACACCGACTGCATATACAGAGGGCTTAGCAGATGCCACTGGATGTCTGTTCCCGAAGTTATAGCTGCAATCATATGTTTACAAGGCATATGGAACCTGTACCACACATCACAGTCACAAGATGGAGTAGTTATTTCATCTCCAAGACAAACTTTGTAGGTATTTCTACCTGTTGCCACATGAAAAAAACCATCCTCACTGGATTCAACATCATTCCTGTTAATTCAAATAAATAACACTCTTGTTTATTGATATACATAGTAAAACCTAGATGATGTTGTCTTCATTTGAGGTTGTCTTTATTGAAGTTTTACTGTATCAGAATATGGTATATGTTTAGAAACTAAGTTAGAGATGACGTTTTTATGAGGTAAATGTTAGTAACTTGTTTCTCTGCACTTCAAGCTATTAAAATGTAAGATGCATGAACAATTAACGATTATTGGTTGCTAAGTTATACTACAATTATAATATGCATTACGACATGCCTTTAATTAATTTACATCAGCTGTCAGTCATAAATGAGACTGCTGTTGATGTGTTATATAAATGATATCAAAATGATCAATCTCTTTTAAATGCGGAAAATGCAATTGGGATGGTTTGAATGAGCAATAAAACCACCAGAGAAGAGAAAAAAGGATGTAATGAAGATTTAAATCTATGATGCTGCATTCTGTATCTTAGATCTGACATACATTTGTAAAAATTCTACAATAATCTTACTTTTTTATATCTTTAGAAAGTTCTATGTTTTCCAGGCAGTGCTTGATGAAGTCCCTTGGTCGCTTTCTAAGGGGTTCTGGTACTTCAGCAGAGTACTTTCTGAATCTACCAGAAAATGTTTCATTCTTGTCAACATAGCTAAAGGAATACATAATACATATAATTAATGTACTTTAAGGGTATTTAAATTCCAATTTACTAAGATCATTTGTCAACCACATCTGATTTAATTGATGAAGTTGTCAGTTGCTTGTGATTGGAGAGTTAGTCGTGCATGTTAATTCAAGCAAGGGATACTGTGTATGTCAAGTGACTGCACCAAACAACCAAAACTGTTCAAGCACTATAAATTACATTACAAAAACAAAATAACGACATTTTTTACATTTTCAGCACATACAGTTTTTCTAGGAAACTTGAAGAAAAGCCAATTAAACCACAACATTACCATCATGAATTTACATAAAATGAACATTATTATACCTCATTATTATTCATCATCCATTTAGGCGATCTGATTATCCAGACCACACCACATTATATGAGTCAAAACAAATGTACCCGGTTAGCATTTTCAATGTCAACAAGAGTCACCAAGATGATTCGGTGTCTTAGCAAGCATCTAGTGAATATTGTACTCATTAACAGTTATTATGCTATAAACATCCTTAACAGTATTGTTTAAATGTATAGATCTACCTTTAAAAGCCAGAAAGACCAACTCTATTAATTTTGCATTTTATGTGCCTGCTGCTGGAAATAAACTGTAGCGTCAATGTGACATCATGATACTGCCAATTACTACACACTTATACACATCATCAAAATCGAATTGAGTCTTCATGTGATATCATTACCCATAATGGTCACAGTGCTGATGTCAGAAAGACATTTATATTTGATACTCACGCTCCGTATCTAGAGGGGAAAAACTCATTTATCAATATTTTCAGCATGTTGGTCAGGTTGAATGTTGTTTTCCCATGCATGTATGATTTCTTGAAAATATGATGATGGCACTCAAGTCCATTATTTGTTCCAGCTACGATGTCTATTAGACCTTTCCTGAAGGATTTGGACCATCTCTATAAATTAAACAAAGCTCCATGTATATGTAAAATATTGCATAAACAAATAATACCAAACACCCATGGAAGATTTTGGCAAATTATCAGTCAGCAGTTGCGCCAAACTAAAATGCATTAAAATCCAAAGTCATTACATAGTCAAAGGGCAAAAACTCGGACATGACATGCAGTGGTGATTTTAGGCGATCAGGAAGATGGAGCTACATATATCTCATATCCAATAAAACGTATTTGGCATAAACAAAATGAATTGATGGAATATTACCTTCAGTAATAACTATGACATGCATGGATAAAGTTGAATCATTACCAAAAGGGAACTGCATCTCACGAGTATGTAGCTCAATCAAAATCTAAACACTTATCATGATAAAATGATTATATTACGCAACTAAAGGGCAAAAGATTAGCTGCTTATTGAAAGGGAGCTGAGCTTGAATGATATGCATCAAAATCCAAAGATGTGCAAGTGAAAGGGGATGTTTTAGTGACCCTCGAAAGTTAACAGTCTGCTTCATATTGACCAATGCTTTGAGGTTTCATAAAGATCCAACCAGCCGTAAAGGAAAAGTTAAGCAGTCATACATATTGACATACATAATGATATTTGAAAGTAAGATATGTAGAGAAAAATCACTGTAAATCAATACCTTCTTGTGAGGAAGCAAAACTCTTTGGATGTAATTTTGTAGTTTGGTGTTCCTTTTCCAGATTTCAGACTCTTGCAGGTTTTGTAAAGTTAAATCAAAATTTTCCTCTGCAAGTGACGATAAATTTCATCTCCATGACCCATTGAGTTTTACTTTTTTCGGGTCCATCTTTGCCATGCTTGATTTCTATGGAAATCACATATCAGCACAGTAGCACCTGAATAAGACAAAATGGTGACAATTTGGATTAAATTCATGTATGACTGACCAGATTATTTTAGTAGTTATATTGACTGTGTCATATTTCATTTATTAATATGTACATGTAGTTATATAGACTCAGTATTAGCAGTGAAGTTTAGTATCAAACATTATAAGTTTTTTGTTCATTTGTTCATATCGGGTTTTACTGCATTTTTCAAGAGTATATATGGTGATCAGTTGGCCTGACAAGAGTATATATGGTGATCAGTTGGCCTGACAAGAGTATATATGGTGATCAGTTGGCCTGACAAGTGCCCCGGGTGATCAGTTGGCCTGACAAGTGCTCCGGGCTTAACAACCAGTATTTACATGTTCCTCAATAAGCAGCGAAGAACTTCGCCACATAAATCAGAGTTTAGTGTGGTGGAGGAAAAAATCACCTAGGCTGTAATATCTTCAGTCCAATTATCACAAAAGAACACACGCTGCACCCAGGTTACGAACCCACAACCTCTAGATTAGTAGTTGAGTGTTCTACTGACTAAACTAACCTGGTGGGCTGTAACCTAATAGTAATTCCCATGATCCAATATTTACATGTTTCCGTCACATGACTAACTAACATGCACATATCATATCCAGAATGTCAGTCAGATGAAAGCCTTTAAATTATCTAAGGGTGAATACCATACCACCAAAATGTCTAGGTTAAGCTAGCAAACCTGTAGGTAACTATTAGGTATCATTTTGTATATATTGTTAATATTCAATATTTTATATTGATTGGTAATGTTTCATATTTTTGGGTATTAGCTGAAGTGTTTGTTCCAATAATATAAATACATCGGAAAATTATTTAGAACTATAATTATAAATCGCCAGCAGATGTAATGTCTGTCACAACTTAAATCTAGAAAAATGACTTATTAGGTATAATATTTGGATAATTGATGCTAATAATATTGAATTTACCACTGTTTGTTACTTTGTATATATTTGTAATGTTGTAGACTGAATGAATAGGAACGATTAGTAACAAGCATTTTGGTTTGTCTCTATATGACCCCCCGCCCCCCCCCCCCCCCACCAAAGGTGAAGTGAGCTAATGGTGACAAAGGCGCTCTAATCACATTCATACCATGGCAACTGCAAAGATTTTGAGTGATGTTTCCATTTGCAAAGGTGGTTAGATAGGGGAAAAGCATGTAAATTCTAACAGAAATGTAACATTATTTTATCAACTTTTTTATATCTAATATGATGTGAAAAAAAAGAATTTAAATGTACCTTCAAAAACGTTTTCTATCGAAGAAATTTCACTTTCGTCACAATCTGTCATGAAATATGATGGTTGAAGATGTGAAAAGGATTGTCGCATAATTTGTAGCGCTTCAGTTATGGATAGAATAGTTTCATCTTCAGTCATGAAGGTTCCGACTATCTGGAAGTCCACATTGGTCTTAACGGCCAAGAAAAACAAGGGCAAGTCATACAGTGTTGTTTTGTAGGTGGCATCCAAGAAAACTGTTGTACCATAATGTTCAAGCAATCTTCTCTGTTCCTTAGATTGGTGTATGAACAGAAATTTGGAGCCATACTGAAAGGAAACAAGTATTGATTGTTATACATGTACTTATTTAAGGAGTAATTTTAAAATCTTATGGCACAGATCCATAATTTTGGATCATTTGCTCTGTTATATTGCCATTGATGAGACATGAAATTCAATAAAAAGTAAATAAACAACTAAGGAATGGATATTGACAACAAAGTTGGCCACCAATTCTAATCATCCTATAAGTTTGCAAGAAATCACCCAACTAGTAACACAGAAAGATATACATGATCTGTGACTGACAGGCAACACCATTCATCTATCCAGAATAGGCAAAATCAATATGTACGAGGGGTTATCCAGAAGTTTGTGGACAAACCTTTTTTTAAATTGAGTTACGACAGTGTTGCGTTGAGCCCTCGATATTTGGGATACAGGGAAAGCCATGAATTGAAAAATGCAAGAAAATGCTAACTCAACGAAATCCCTATGAATCTAAATACTTCGGCAATACATTTGCATAAAATATAAAAACAATACCTTAAACCAAACAGCTACTAACCTCTACACAATCGTTGTCCTTTTTTGGAGTCATTTCTTTACATTTCAATCGACAATAGAAAAAATCTCCAGATTTTTCCTGCCATTCATGAATCTGAAATATACAAAATTTGGTAAGTCGAAAGTCTTGAGGTGAATTACGTTATTATCTTAATGTGAACATATGGAACAAATACATGTACATATATGAAGGAGTTGTGTTTTTATATGTTAAACACTACTTCAATTTGCAATATTTCATCACGTAGTGTTATGGCTCCTATGTTTTAACTTAATACTGATATATCATTGTATTTAAACTGACATATCAGGAAGTGATGTATAGTTTATGTGAACAAATGTCTTAAGTAATCACTTATAAATTAGAAAGTGTTATGACAGATTATGTTTTAAACTGTTTCCGTTTACCAGGTCTTCAAGTCGATGTTGGTCTTCTTTCCTGTCACGTTTGTTGGCTTTGTACATATGATTTGATATAATCTTATCAGTAGGGTAAAATCTTTTGTTAGATGGGTGAGGCAATGGTATGCAAATGTCCTTTACATAGCTATGTAGTAATGTCCTCATCGCATCCAGATTACAGACACCACTTCTAGACATTTCTGCTATTTTGCTGGCTAAGCGTGTGTCTATTGGTTCAGGTGTAATCTATCAATGAGAATCAATTAATAATAATTTCTGAAGAACAAGCATATATGTACAGCTTACTGTTCCTGAAATCAGGAAGTTGTTATTCACAATCAAATTACGAGTAATTGGTTATTTTGAAGCAATTATTTTAATAAATATTGATTTTGTTTGTGTTATTCAATCATCTAAAGTTGATAAAAACATAGACACAAATGATTTATAAAATACAATATTACAATTTGAGCAATACGGCGACTATAAAGTCTTCCAGTGCATATAGCCTGCATTTTCATCATGTATATCATCGTCGTCGATGTGAAGCATGGATGAGACATATGTGTATATAAGGGTTAACGGCGCAACATCTTTAGCTAAGTTGGTAGAGGGTCAACTCAATGATAATTTGATTGGCGTTGTTGTCATATTGGTGTGGGTTTCAGTCTCTGCTCAATCATGATATTTAGAACATTTATTCAAAAGACATTACAATCCAGAAATTAAACTGGAGAATTAACATTGAAACAAATAATACACTATTGTCATGGATAGTGTGATATTTCATTGAACATTACAGTGTATACTGGCAAAGTTTTCAAGTGCTTTACATGGCTTCAATTTTCAACTTTTCAATACATCGCAACATGTACAAGATGATTTTATATTTGTAAGCATACCTGTCCCAAAGAGTGGCAAGTGTGGTCCTCAATACTGGCAAGATGAGCCACAATCACATGTTCATAATGGATTTTATCCGAATGAATGTCATGGAGTATCATTTGCTCCGTCTGGAACCTTTCATCTGCAGTATCATGCTGTATCTGTTATAATAAATAGCTTATGAATAAACTCAATGGCACAAAACAAGCAGGTTTGTCTGGTGATTTTAGGTATCACCAACAAGCAGCGTGAGATAAAAAAAGTACAAAATGTAAAAGATAAATTCCTCAGGGAATCATATATGATATAATAATAACATGCAATAACGAAAGCACTAAGCTATCAATATTTCAGCTTAAAACAGCCCTTTTCTAGATAGAAATGGTATTATATAGTGTTACATCATTTAACGTATTGCCAAAGAATGTATTAACGCTATATAATACTATTTCTATATAGAAAAAGGCTGTTTTATACTGAAATATTGATAGCTGAGTGATTTTGTTATTGCATGTTAAAAAGTACAAGTTTATATAGAAATGTTTAGGAAACCAATTTTCAGCACCAAATATTTGACTGTTTGTAATGGTTTATTCTGCTAAGACATTGTTTTAGAATATCGCATATTAAGATATTACTAGAACCCTGCCTACAGCATACTCAAAGAAAGGACAGAACTGATTCCTATATAGTATCTCAATATACTTGGTACAATCATTTGCCTTACGTGTGGGGAATCTGCATATTTCCCTAAAAAAACATTGAGCAGGACAACCTAATTTCTTGGTATCCTGTGCCAAGAACTTTTTCCCCTTTGTATAGGCGTGGTCTTCTTCTGTCTATATAGATAGATAGATGAATAGTTCATTTCAGTATTAAGGTCACCAGTCAATGTACATGCATTTTGACAATATAATGCTATCAATAATATGTTATTGATAGTGTGATTAAAATTCAGTTCAATATTGAACATGATAACTTCCTAATCTGTAAGTTTACAGACAAATGTTTAGATTTTTAGATACATATGTCATTGAAAGATAATTAGGTTTGAGATAATCCATGATCTAACATAATATATAACAGGTTAATAGCAAGTTTAATTGGTAAAGTTTTAGTATGCATACAAATGTTAGTGACAGCTTTGATAAATGATCTAACATGATACATAATACAAATAGTTATTTGTGGTTCATAGGCGATATATATTCAATTGGAATACATTTGGTTCAAGTACAATAACTATAACTTCAGAGAATGTTGTGTATATGTCTTTCTAATGATATACATCTGGCTATACCTTTGCAAATAAAATATATTGTTCATGTTCTATTCATCTGAAAATATACTGTACCTCAGATGATAAATTACCTTTTGCCTTTGTCTCTCTAACTTCCTCTTCTCTTTCCTATTTTTTCCAAATTGACAGTCAAAGACTTTCCGGCCAAGAACTACAAATGGGGTGCCGGAGAACTCCACTCTACCAAATTTAACTGAAGGATGGTCTTCCCAGTAAACAGTCGTTACAGTATCTAAAACTAAAATACGGCTAATTCAATAACAGGTTGCATGATATTTTGAGATCTAATCTTGTTAACTTCTGGTGTCTGATGTTATGACTTTAGACGGATTGCATGGATGATTGAACCGGTACCAGTAATAGGATCACTGATCATACTGGTATAGCTCCCTTGCTTTACCGTTAGGGTAGTTCTAGAACATTTCTGGTCAGCCCGGTGTCAGGATAATGTGACTGGCTAATCTCCATACATATGACTAAAATACTGTTGGTGGGACTTAAAACCTAAGAAAAGAAAATGTGTTCATGATATTGATTGAAATACAAAAATACAAAAAATAACATAATAATAGGTAATTAAATTAGTGACCAAATATGTTGATATTTACTTTTAACACTTGCATAATTGTGTTAATTGCATTTTTCATTTCATGACAGACAGATGCTAACTTTAGCCAGGCCAGGAATCGAACCTGAGGCCTTCCCATAACCAAGTTTAAGAAAGGTCTGGGATGCTCTTCCAACTGAGCTACCTGGCTATCTAGCATAATTACAATCTATTGAAAATGAATAAATGTCTAGTTATGGATTCCCCAGATCCGAGTATATATAAAAGTTAAATACCACCAACACGAATTAAAGTATTCTTTTTTAATTTTTACCAAGGTTTCGCCAGCGATCCCATTCCAGCCTCTAAGGGCGCAGATTCATCCTCTACCAGCTCAGATACAGACTAATCTGACTGGAGGGACAGGCTGAGAGAAAGCCAATAGCAGAGAGAGAGAGAGATACATTTTAGATACAGACATGCCCGACTTTAGACTAGCTCTTATTTCGAATAGACAGTCTGGTTCTTTAACGTGCTTGTAGTATAGCACATATCCACAAATTCCTGGCCTTTAACCAGTACTCAAATGGTCCAAATAAGTGGGAAATACTATGAACATTATTCAAGAAATTCCAGAGCGGATGGACACAGTGAA
This sequence comes from Mactromeris polynyma, assembly GCA_032209605.1. NCBI lineage: Eukaryota > Metazoa > Mollusca > Bivalvia > Venerida > Mactridae > Mactromeris > Mactromeris polynyma. Next base: position 19,156,122 of record JASFXZ010000011.1, read on the forward strand.
ATAATTGACAAGACTTGGTTAATTTATTGCACTATTTGCTAAAAAAACAGCAATAAATTTATTTGTGTCTAGACTAATTTATCCGGTAACTGTTACACTTATGAGGAACATGAAACATAATTAAACGAAATTTTGAATAAAATATACGATCTGCACTTGCCAAAATTCTTGGATGCTTTAAATACCGCGTAGCGGCTGTTCGTCTCCAGTTCATGCTTCCGCAAAGACTCAAGAGCGTCTTTTACATTGGTGGGCCATCTTTGAGGGGGAGGTAACTGATGTAATCACGTTTGGAAATTTAATTTTAGTGGTGTTTAACCTACGATAGATGACCCGAGGTTATTTTGTGCGAATGGACAAAAGGCGGATCCCTGAAATTCAATTCAGAAGGGGAGATACGTGCAACTACTCCACCTACTTCCCCTACCATATATGGTGTTGGGCCACCAGGGACCATCTCTCTAGTGTTCGTATGTCGCGGTCCAAGAGCGACGCACGATATTCGACGCGATACGACACACGAAGCAACGCAAAGCTCTATATCGCGTCGCACGTCGCAGAATTGGGAGTGCACAAACATTTTGCAAATACCAGATTGAATACAAATATTTTGTTTAAAGACAAGTTTGTTCTGTTTGTAGCTTGCAGTTTAAAATTAGGAATTAATAATCAATTAACACAACTTTACAGAATCAGAAAAAATGCCCTTAAAAGGAAAATAACCATGTGTGCAGTCTAGTTAAAACTTTGAGGGAAAGTAGTCCCCAATTATTATGATGACGTGTATTACATGCATTAATCAGGTCGAAGGTCTGCTGTTAAAACAAATATTTAGGGCTGCATTCCGGTATTATAAAACCGCATTGTAGAGAGAAAACTTTTCTTGGTAGTTGTTGAATCTTGCAATTCATTAAGAACTGGGTAAAGACTCACCCTGGCTTCTAGGATGCTTGTTGCACTTTTCTATGTACAGATTAAACACAATTCTTCATGGCTGTCTTCTGCTATGCACCCATCATTGCAGCCTCGTTCCGAACCAAGCCACAACACAAGGGCGCACCAAATACAGCTTCAGTCAGGCTAACAACCGGCATCCCGTAACGGACCGAGTTCCGGTCCGCCGGCACAACACACCTCTCCGTTCTAAACAAAGGGTCCGCCAACGGTCCAATTTAGCCTGACCATTTCCTGGGTATAAACCAGTACTAGTATTGCGACAAAGCTGAGCTCAGTGGCTGCAAAGCCCAACGCCCAGTGGCAGTTGAAGCCGCAATACCCCTCTACCGGCGGTCATTGACATCAATGACCCGCCTGAGTTGGCCTCCTGGCCTACTCGGGAATCCTGGCTGCCCATTGAGATTGGCGGTTGCTTCTCAAGGCACAGCCTCCTAGCATTGACCAATGCTAGCCGGAGGACATCCTCCCATGGTTGATCCCGCGCACCTGCGACCAGGGATGCAACCCACCCAACCATACCCGGAGAGACTCCGATGTGGGATAGGTCTCGGGTCACAAAATACCCCTACTACTCCCACAAGGCGGACTTCATTAGTCTCAAGTGGGGTCAGATTGCACATCTCCTCTAGAGACGGACTCGACATCCCCCAATCCCGCATGGTGCAGTCCAGATGACTGTGACTGTCAAATGCTTCCGGTTACCTCAGAAGACATTTCCGGTCCTCATCTGACAACTCAAACAGCTGTCATCTCGCTTTGGGTCATGCCGATACATAACACTATCAATAAGGAGAAACGGTTACTATTTCAGCCAACGTGACCCGGCCGCCGGACCAGCTCGGAACAGAACGGACGAATTCGGAACCGTCCCATCCCGCAACCAGCCCAGCATAAACAGCCACTCCCCATCCTGACTCCAGGACGCAACAAGTTCCACGACGATCTCCTAGCAGGCGCCAGACCAACGACGTTCTGCGAGATCCACTCCCACGAGTCAAACTGGCGAGTATCCAGCTCCCTAGCCAGAATCCCCAGCCACTCGTTCTTACCCCTCTTCCTGGCCAACTCTACTTGGGTGAGCAATACCTCCCGTCCCCCTCCCCCTGGTGACAACACCAGCCAATGTGAGGGGCCGCAGACTCCGGCCACGACTGGTTATGCTCTCAACCCACCTGGTGAACTGATCCACCATCATCAGCACATATTCATTTCCCCTGGGCGTCTTGGGCAACGGCCCCAGAAAATAAATATGCACTCTTCCCATAGGTGAGCCTGCCTGGTACTCAATCAGACTGCATTTGCCATGCCTGTCCGATTTCTTGTTCTGACTACAGACCTCACACTGGGACACATAACGCTGCACGTCCCTGCCAACTCCATACCAGGCAAACTTCTCCCTAACCCGGTCTTTGGTGCGTTTCACACCCTGGTGCCCTGCAGAGGGGAGGCTATGACTAAGTGCTATAGCCTCTGTTCTCAGACCTTGTGGCATCACAAGGGCAATGTCATCTCGCTTTGGGTCATGCTGATATATAATGCTATCGATAAGGAGAAACTGTTCCTTATTCAGCCAATGTGACTTGGCCGCCGGGCCAGCTAGGAACAGAACGAACAAATTCGGAACCGTCTCATCCCTTAACCAGCCCAGTACAAACAGCAATTCCTCATCCTGACTCTGGGCCGCAACAAGTTACGCCACTGAGAACCCCCAACTGCACAACTTCGCGCTGAAACCAGAGGTCCCGCAATCGGTACCTGATTGAACGGTTGGCCCCGCCACCACTTCGGGTTGGCTAGGTTTGTACTGCGCAGAAGATAGCGACTGTGGTTGAACATCAGCAGGCAATGAACTTGGCGATCCAAGTGTAATAGGCTTAGCACCATTACTTGCATCTGACTGATACCTAGCGCCTCTCCGGGTTGTCACCAGATTAACGCTAGTAACCTCTGTCCCATGGTCGCCTTCAGGCATGTCCCATGGGATAAGCTCAATGACATCCTGGAATGCTTCCACCGCATGAGGGCTTAGCTCCCCAAGACTGGTGGAATCACTGACAGCCGAGAGAATAACTTCCTCTACTAGGCTATTGATTCCGGTCGGTTATCCCGAGACAGGGACCTCTGCAGCAAGGACAGACTTGCCACTGTTGTCCTCGTTGACCAATGTGGTTCTATCTGTACACCCTAGACAGTCGTACCCATGCCCCAGGCATTCACAGGTTCACTGGTGTGACTGTTGTGGACATCCAAAGAGCACACAACCAGTTCACCATTGCCAATGGCACTGCGTCGTCTAAGCAACAAAGAAGGCCAGCTATCATTAGCCTTCTTACTGTAAACAAGCCCACCACAAGGTAACTACCAGTTGCGTTCCCACATGGAATGCCATACGATGCCCGTCTTCGGCCAGCAAACGTGACATCGCATCGGCACTTCCATGGTCACGACCTACACGGTGCCTCAACAGACAACACCATGTTAAACCGAGACAGCTCCTCCAGCCATCTCACCAGTTGACCCTGTGGTTCCCCGAACCCCATCAACCACCTCAGACTCGAGTGGCCCGTCCGTACCGTGAACGGTCTAGCCAGCAAATAGTGTCCGAACTGCCCAGTAAACCTTACTACTGCCAGCAGTTCCTTCCTCGTGACACAATACCTGCGCTGTTCCTTGGCCAGTGCATAGCAACCATATACAACAATGTTTAATTTACAAGTGGATACGATTTCGGTATCCCACTACTGTACTGATTCAACCAAAAAGGAATGGGAATTCGGACAAGCAACCACGTGGAAACCGCGCACCAGGCTTAGCACTGATGGCGCATGTGCATACAGCAGTTTAAACACAACAGACGACGAGCTCTAGAAAACCCCAAAAGCACGAATAACAATGCTAATAGGTTGACGTAACCGTCTATAGCCAATTACGCCTTCCAGTCTCAAGTCTAATACCCGATTCAACCTTTTTCTAAGTCGGACTAATGCGCAACTCAAAAAAGTGAACAACTGGGGTACGTTTTATCAAATATTAGCGATGCGATGTCATAAAATCGCAGATCGCTTTCATTTGCGAGTTCATTTGCGATTACCGCTATTTGCGTTTTATCAACACCATCGCAAGTATTCTTTCCGTCAATTAAAGCCGATCGCAAAATTCCTTTTCGCCACTTAGAAAAAATGAGACACCGTCTCCTAAATGACGTCACAGAGCGCACCTGTTTTCGCATTATGTCAAACAGACATGTCGAGAAGCTCGAATTTTACACTTGTAGAGCTTTCAACCACTCCTCTGACATTACAGAGATGAAAAACGCCGTGTTGACGGCTGCTTCTCACAAGATGGCCTCTCAACTCCCCGCCAAACTACGTCATCTCCCGCGGTTTTTGCATAGATAAAACCCACATGAACCGTTCTGTGACTAAGACCGGAATCCAAGGTCACTACAATTTTGTAAACAAATGTTATTTGTGAATGCTCCCCCTTTGCAAAAATTTGCATGCGAGTTATTCGCTTACTGTTTACTTTTAACACTTATCATTTTTATGATTACATGTATGTCGGTCATTTTTGCGATGAAATCAGTGGTTTGCGAGTGCCAGAACCCAGTCGCTAATATTTGCGATTTTATACAGGCTAACAGGTGCGCTCGCAACTTTGCGATGTTTAATAAAACGCGATTTGCGATTTTTGTCTGCTATTTTGCGATTATCAGCTGCGATTTGCGTTGCGACCGTTGATAAAACGCCCCCCTGGGTAGCGATTTATTGACAGAGGATGTTTGGTGAGAAATCCCACCGCTGCCACCAATGCTGAATCTTGCAATTCATTAAGAACTGGGTAAAGACTCACCCTGGCTTCTAGGATGCTTGTTGCACTTTTCTATGTACAGATTAAACACGATTCTTCATGGCTGTCTTCTGCTATGCACCCATCATTGCAGCCTCGTTCCGAACCAAGCCACAACACAAGGGCGCACCGAATACAGCTTCCGTCAGGCTAACAACCGGTCATCCCGTAACGAACTGAGTTCCGGTCGGCCGGCACAACATAGTGTATAACAAAATATCTATGACGTCATACAATTTTAATGACGTCATAAAAGATAGAGAATACGCGGTCACAGGGAAACGTTACTTACACACGACTGTGCCTTATAAACTGATAAATATACAAGAGAAAAAAAAAAGTAGTTACAGAGAACATCACAAAACAACAAGAAACAAGGACAACACCAACGTATAAATTCGACCACAATTATAACGCTTAAATCAGCACCAACTGGTGTGATATTGAACAGTTGTATACTTTGTATTCCATTTGTTAAAAAGCATAGTTTTACAGTCGTTGATGGTCCTCCAACATGGGTGTGTCTGTTCAAAATAAGAAGTAGTCACCAACCTTTGACTTCAAAATGTTTCAATGTCTATCATAATCATGCATATATACATCATGTGACATAATCATTTGACCTCAGGATAAAAGTACAATTATTTATATTATGCTTCAGGTCAATATCCATAAATGAATATAAGCTATAGTCATGAGTGTACATTTAACTTAAGTATAACAATGTTTTAAAAGGAATTTTACCATTTTAACCTCTAATCTAGCTAAAAACTGTCAATGCAATTTCACAATAAGTTACGTGAATTTTGCCTGCTATCAACAATTTAACATAATAACAACATACTTTCGATATTCATGAGATAGTCGCACCAATAGGCCATTATGCGTTCTTCATCAATTCTCCTGTTTGAACCAACTTCAGAGTATTGAAATTCGACAAATACTGCTTGAACCATTTCTGCCTTCAAAGAGTGTGGCTTATGACAAAACACCTCCCGAAACCATTCTTGGTACCGGAGAATTGCTTTCCGAAGATCCAATGCCTCAAGTCCTTCTAAGAATCTGGTTGAAAAAATAAAGGGTTGGTGAAATTCAGCCCAATGGTATAGGAGAAGAAGTGCAGACATTAAAAAATTACCACAAATCAAAGGGACATGTTTACGATATGTATAATTAGGATTGGCACTAATCACTTATGTAAGAGTTGTTGGAAATTTGATCAATGATATAGCACTAGTAGCCCAAACATCGTAAAATTGGGCTAATGACCCATATCAGAACAATGAAATGAAAAATGTGGATATAATACACGTAAATTTGGTAATTGTTGAATTTGTCATAATGTAGCACTGTAAGGCTTTCACATCCAAAGTCATATTAAAACTCATTTAAGTTCTAGACATATTGATTTTGTGCTGTCCGTCCGTCTGTATGTATAATTATGTCATGATAAAACTGTTATTAGATGGGCTATTGCTGTTGTATCTTGCGCTGAACCCTCGATTTGCTTGTTGAATTTAAAGGGGAACAGAAATGATCACATTTTGTTGGGTATACAAAATGGTTTTCACAATATACTAGCACTGACTCCGACCTCCTGCTTGAATGTTAATAAATATAATATATACACGTTTCAAAGTTTATTGGCATAATGGCAAAGATAAATGCCTTTGGCCATTTACAAACTTTATGGCAAAGACAGTTTCTTGTTCAATACCATTAAATCGACCTTGTTCAATTACAAGGTTGTGAGATGACAGTCTAAAACGAGCAAGTGTTTTAATAAAGTTTTCATTGCGTAATCTAGTAATATAGTTTTCACAGGTACAATGTTCTTTAAAAATAACATAATAATGTTGAACGTTTTGGCATTGATACAGTAACAATACTTACCTACCGAGTTAAGTGAGAACAGCTTGACAGATTCTTCACCAATGAAGTCAACATGATCTTTCATTTAATTAAATGGGAGACGGAAAAGCTCCCGCTTTGGTCCCCCATTGTCCATTGCCCCTTCAGACTGCCCTAAATCACTAGCAATTCTAAAACGTAAATGTTTTCCTGGGTTAAAGGCTCCTTCCAGTGGGTTACTGCGATTAACATTGCATTTTGGTGGATGACCGTCAACAGTTATCCTCAGTCCGCCGCTTAGAATGTCATACAATTTGACAGCCCTAAAAAGATAGTAAAGATGCACATCATTTTCAAACTAAGTGCAATGTAGCAATTGCTACATGTAAATGCCAAAGCTCTATGTCACATACACTATGTAGCACTTGTAAGTACTCAATCAGTAGTGACAAGAACATTTGAAATGATTACAACTCACACTGGTGCATACGTTCAACATTATGTCTTGTAAACAAATAGTACCTTCTTCTTGCAATCCAATATTGAATACATTACAAACACTAGAAGTATGAAGGTGCAAAGGACATATTTTATAAGCTCCTACATTTTTCTGGATTGTTTCAGATTTGCTAGCTGTAATTACAAAGGCTTGTCAATGTGCTTGACATACTTTTCAGACGCAACTGTCTCGGCAGAGTTATGGCCCTTAGGGCTGCACATAGAGGGGATCACATAGTATGCTTCACAAAATTCTGAATCATTACGCACAATTGTCCATGTAATGGGCATGTTAACTCCACAATAACTTAAGAAACACACTTAGAAAATATATGACTTGCACTTCTTTAAGTTGATCATGTTTCCAAATCCATTCGATAATGTGAAGTTATATGGTCATATGTGGAAGTTGTATACTACAGAAGCTTATCGATTATCTACACGACAGTATGACAAACGCAAGCAATGCAATGATCATTTTAATTGAGACGTCAACTGAATTTTACATCTTGTATTTGCAGACGATAATCTCTGTGCCAATGCAAGTTCAGAATGTCATTACACTGATAAAGAGTATTACTCAGAGTGGGGCACATCGTACAAAAGTTATACGTAATGGCTTATGACAAGAAGTTCCCTGGCAGTGATCATGACGGACATTTATTCCTTATATTTGGATGTTGCATATATTCCGATTTAAAATAAACAGAGTTTACTGTATGAACTTTCAATTGTGTTTTCAAGATGGCAACCAGTAGATAGAGAGAAAGCTTTGTACATCAGGATTTTCAATTTATGAAATGTGAAATATGGAAAATGGTAAATGGTCCTTGAACATTTTATACACTGAAGTTGACATTCTCTAGTGAATATAACAGCTCTGTGCATTGGTATTTAGCAAATTATTGTCACCACTACACATACAATCTCAGACTTCGAAACAAAATACAGTAAAACCTCAATAATAAGACCACCTTTGGTACCCTTGAAAACTGGATTAATATTGAGGATGAATAAAGAGCACAACAGTGAAAACGGACTTGAAAATTGTGTTCTTAATATTAAGGTGGTCTCATTATTGAAGTAGTGTTTAAGTGAGGTACTACTGTAAATTAGTCCTAAGTGCAAATTAAAAAGCATGTACAGTCGAACCTGTCATAAGACCACTCATGGGAGCAGAAAAAGTGGAAAGGTTACAGTAAAGAAGACAAGAACATAAACGTTACGTACAATGCCTTTTATTTAATATTTAAAACAAATACTTTATTACAGCTATTAAAATATTGTATAAATAAACCCATAAAATATGTAAATTCAGGTAAACTATTTTAATCACATGTACATGTATCTAATAAAAAATCTATAAAAATCAATTTAAACAAAAATATTGCCTTTAGGTGGTCGCTTAGCAACGACATTGTATATAAAAACTAAAGGTCGGTAGTCGCGTTTGACAGATGGTCGCTTATGTGGATTAATTTAACGCAGTAGAAAAAGTTGGAAGGAATTCAAAACGGTAGTAAAAGGCAGATGATTGCTTGTAAAAGGCAGATGATTGCTTGTAAAATGTGGTCGGAAAGACAGGTTCCACTGTACATCTATTAACAACTGAATAAAGAAACCATTGTAGTTAGTGAGTATCAGCTTCAACAGTCTCCCATGTCGGGGACTTTTTCAAGGCTCCTATTTGAGATTTTCAAGGCATCCTGGCAGACTAAAACATCCAGGCAGAGCTAAAGCAGAGCTAAGGCATCATGGTGCCAGCATGTCTAAATGGCATCGCACTCGTTCACATAGATTATGGTGACAATATTATTAACCTGTTTGTTGAAAATGAGTTGTTTTACTTACTTTTAATATAAACAAGCACCATAAAAACATATGACAGCTATTCAATTGAACATACATGTACATGTAGTTTTGTAAAATCCAAAACTAAAATCATTACCTGTTCAATAGCGTTACTAATGCGTTTCAGCAAAATGGTGCATATTTTGTCGCAATTTTTAATATCATTTTTACAACAGAGATCTAATTTGACCTTTTAATGATTTTCTCTCATTAAAACAAGCATTTTGTGAACATTTCACAGGAAATTAATATTTTCAATTTCTGGTCCTATAAAATGTAAAGTAGTCCCTTTAATGGTGAAAACTGATTTGTCCAGTGCAACATCATTAAGCATGACACAGTGGTTATCAATTGAGAGGTCCTGGGTTCAATCCTGTGCTCATGATATGATATCGACATATCGACTATGGAAGTAGTCCGCATTTAACTGGCTTTTAACTTCATCGCTTTCCGCCATCTGGCGTCGACAGCAGACAGCATATTTCAAGCCGAGACGCAGATACGAATTTGAAAGTGTGTCGAACATATAGCAGAAAATAATGCTTTAAACTGAAAAAATAGCATTTAAAAGTTCTAAAATGTACCTCCAATGTATTCTATGCTGTTGACTGTATATATTTATGCATATATACATATGAGCGCTGCTTTGGGATTTACAACCTCTTCCGTAAGTTACGTCATTTCAAGAAAACACAACATGTGATGTCACTATTTGCAAGCAAGAAACAATATTTACTCCATATGGTCACTTCATTTTCATATTGCCATATGGAGCAAATATTGCCTACTGGCAGTATGTGGTGACGTCACATGTGACGTTTTCTGGAAATGACGTCATGTAAAGAAGAGGTTGGAAATCGTACAGCAGCGCTTATATAAATATATACATATTCGGAACATTTGGATTTCTTAATTAGCATGCGTCGCTCAATAGAATTAGGCATTACTCATTTATCTGTAGACCTTAACAAGTCCGTCGATTACCGTATGACAACGGTAGACCCACTACAATTCCACGACATTTGCGCAATATTGTTGTGTTTCGCGTTTTTGATCACCGAAAAATGCAACTCAACACACGATATTTCTACGACATTTGCGTGCTACAGTGTCGTGCGTCGCTTCACATGTCATGAGTCGTATTGTGTGTCGCGTTGAATATCGTTTGTCGCCCTTGGATCGCGAAACACGAAGAGACACACACCATTCCGACACAAAATATGACACAAAACATGCAAAGCAATGCACGATAGATACACAACATAAAAATCGACGCACGACATGATACGAAACATGCGAAGCGACACACAATATAAAATACAACATGGGAATCGACACACACAATCACTCACAATATGACGCACGACATGCGAAGCGACCCACCATATGACGCAAAACATGTGTTAACCTTACTACACCTGTTATCTCAATGACCGGGCTCGCAAACTTTGAGGGGAAAAATCGTGAAGTTACATTTGTATCTGCGCATGGTGGACGGAGCTCCGAAAAACACGCGGTATGTTAAACATTTAACCGGTTCTCACTCGTTGGAAATAAAGAAAATACCCTCATTCGTTGGAAATAAACACTTTGACCGTATTAGCCGGTCGTATCACGGTATTTGCGGGGCCGAATTGTCGGTCCTAGTTATTGTAATGCAAGGCGAAGTGTATATTTGCACCTACCTCTAGTTCAGTTTGAATACTTTGAGGTACAGTGAATATACATTCGTTACATTTTTAGACAACCTTAAGCATCTTATGATTTATACAATGAAATACAGAATGTTAAAAGTGAACAAAAAGAAGAACCATATAACCTTACAGCTTCAAACATGCTAAGGTTTGCTAGAAGAGTTATTAATTAACTTTAAAGATATGAGACGGGTTTGAAAAAAAGCAATCTGACACAATATCTACTATTTTGAATGCAATTACTGAGGAAAATACAGTTCATATGTTGATTGTATGGACCTAATATACCTAAAGAATATGCACAATTTTCCACTTTGAAGGCAATTTATGGGTGTATTAGAGTTCATGTTTGAATACATTTGTATATTGAACTAAAATTCATATGTAATATGTTATATTTACTGTTTTAAATGCAATAAGTGAGGAAAATAGAGTTCACCTGTTGATTATATTGACCTAATATACCTAAAGAATATGCAAAACTTTCCACTTTGAATGCAGTTCATTGGTATATTTGAGTTTTTTTTTGAATATTTTGGACTAAAATGCATATGTTATAAGTTATATTCACTGTTTTGAATGCAATTAGAGAGGAGAATATATTTCACCTATAGATTATATAGACCCTATATACCTACAGAATATGCATAATATTCCACTTTGAATGCAATGTATGTGTATATTTGAGTTCATTTTTGCATATATTGACCTAAAATCCATATATATTGTGTTATATTTACTGTTTTGAATGCAATTACTGAGGAAAATACAGTTCTTATGTTGATTGTATGGACCCAATATACCTGAAGAATATGCACAATTTTGCATTATGAATGCAATTTATGGGTGTATTAGAGTTCATGTTTGAATACATTTGTATATTGAACTAAAATTCATATGTAATATGTTATATTTACTGTTTTAAATGCAATAAGTGAGGAAAATAAAGTTCACCTGTTGATTATATTGACCTAATATACCTAAAGAATATGCAAAACTTTCCACTTTGAATGCAGTTCATTGGTATATTTGAGTTCATTTTTGCATATATTGACCTCAAATTCATATATATTGTGTTATATTTACTGTTTTGAATGCAATTACTGAGACAAATAAAGTTCACAGGTTGATTGTATAGACCTAATATACCTATAGAATATGCCCAATTTTCCTCTTTGAATGCAATTTATTGGTGTATTAGAGTTCTTGTTTGGATATATTGAACTAAAATTCATATGTAATAAGTTATATTCACTGTTTTGAATTCAATTTGTGAGAAAAATAGAGTTCACCTGTTGATTATATTGACCTATTACACCTAATGAATATGCACAATTTTCCACTTTCAATGCAGTTCATAGGTTTATTTGAGTTTATTTTTGAATACATTGAACTAAAATGCATATGTAACATGTGATATTGACTGTTTTAAATGCAATAAGTGAGGAAAATAGAGTTCACCTGTTGATTATATTGACCTAATAAACCTAAAGAATATGCAAAACTTTCCACTTTGAATGCAGTTCATTGGTATATTTGAGTTTATTTTTGAATATTTTGAACTAAAATGCATATGTAATAAGTTATATTCACTGTTTTAAATGCAATTAGTGAGGAAAATAGAGTTCACCTGTTGATTATATTGACCTAATATACCTAAAGAATATGCAAAACTTTCCACTTTGAATGCAGTTCAATGGTATATTTGAGTTCATTTTTGCATATATTGACCTCAAATTCATATATATTGTGTTATATTTACTATTTTGAATGCAAATACTGAGGAAAATACAGTTCATATGTTGATTGTATGGACCTAATATACCTAAAGAATATGCACAATTTTCCACTTTGAATGCAATTTATGGGTGTATTAGAGTTCATGTTTGAATACATTTGTATATTGAACTAAAATTCATATGTAATATGTTATATTTACTATTTTAAATGCAATAAGTGAGGAAAATAGAGTTCACCTCTTCATTAAATTGATCTAATATACCTAAAGAATATGCAAAACTTTCCACTTTGAATGCAGTTCATTGGTATATTTGATTTTTATTTTGAATATATTGAACTAAAATGCATATGCAATAAGTAATATTCACTGTTTTGAATGCAATTAGAGAGGAGAATAGAGTTCACCTATTGATTATATAGACCTTATCAACCTAAATAATATGCATATTATTCCACTTTGAATGCAATGTATGTGTATATTTGAGTTCATTTTTGCATATATTGACCTAAAATCCATATACATTGTGTTATATTTACTGTTTTGAATGCAATTACTGAGGACAATACAGTTCATATGTTGATTGTATGGACCTTATATACCTAAAGAATATGCACAAGTTTCCACTTTGAAGGCAATTTATGGGTGTATTAGAGTTCATGTTTGAATACATTTGTATATTGAACTAAAATTCATATGTAATATGTTATATTTACTGTTTTAAATACAATAAGTGAGGAAAATAAAGTTCACCTGTTGATTATATTGACCTAATAAACCTAAATAATATGCAAAACTTTCCACTTTGAATGCAGTTCATTGGTATATTTGATTTTTATTTTGAATATATTGAACTAAAATGCATATATTATGTAATAAGTTATATTCACTGTTTTGAATGCAATTAGAGAGGAGAATAGAGTTCACCTATTGATTATATTGACCTAATAAACCTAAAGAATATGCAAAACTTTCCACTTTGAATGCAGTTCATTGGTATATTTGAGTTTATTTTTGAATATTTTGAACTAAAATGCATATGTAATAAGTTATATTCACTGTTTTGAATGCAATTAGAGATGAGAATAGATTTCACCTATAGATTATATAGACCTTATTTACCTAAATAATATGCATAATATTCCACTTTGAATGCAATGTATGAGTATATTTGAGTTCATTTTTGCATATATTGACCATAAATTCATATATATTGTGTTATATTTACTATTTTGAATGCAATTACTGAGGAAAATACAGTTCTTATGTTGATTGTATAGACCTAATATACCTAAAGAATATGCACAATTTTCCACTTTGAAGGCAATTTATGGGTGTATTAGAGTTCATGTTTGAATGCATTTGTATATTGAACAAAAATTCATATGTAATATGTTATATTTACTGTTTTAAATGCAATAAGTGAGGAAAATAGAGTTCACCTGTTGATTATATTGACCTAATAAACCTAAAGAATATGCAAAACTTTCCACTTTGAATGCAGTTCATTGGTATATTTGAGTTTATTTTTGAATATTTTGAACTAAAATGCATATGTAATAAGTTATATTCACTGTTTTAAATGCAATAAGTGAGGAAAATATTGTTCACCTGTTGATAATATTGACCTAATATACCTAAAGAATATGCCCAATTTTCCTCTTTGAATGCAAGTTATTGGTGTATTAGAGTTCATGTTTGGATATATTAAACTAAAATTCATATGTAATAAGTTATATTCACGGTTTTGAATTCAATTTGTGAGATAAATAGAGTTCACCTGTTGATTATATTGACCTATTACACCTAATGAATATGCACAATTGTCCACTTTCAATGCAGTTCATAGGTATATTTGAGTTTATTTTTGAATATATTGAACTAAAATTCTTATGTAATATGTTATTTTCACTATTTTGAATGCAATTAGTGAGGAAAATAGAGTCCACCTGTTGATTATATTGACCTAAAATACCTAAAGAATATGCAAAACTTTCCACTTTGAAGGCAGTTCATGGGTATATTTGAGTTTATTTTTGAATATTTTGAACTAAATTGCATATGTAATAAGTTATATTCACTGTTTCGAATGCAATTAGAGAGGAGAATAGAGTTCACCTATTGATTATATTGACCTAATATACCTAAAGAATATGCAAAATTGTCCACTTTGAATCCAGTGCATTGGTATATTTGAGTTTATTTTTGAATATATTGAACTGAAATTCATAATTATGTAATAAGTTATATTCACTGTTTTGAATGCAATTTGTGAGGACAATAGAGTCCACCTGTTGATTATATTGACCTAAAATACCTAAAGAATATGCAAAACTTTCCACTTTGAAGGCAGTTCATTGGTATATTTGAGTTTATTTTTGAATATTTTGAACTAAAATGCATATGTAATAAGTTATATGGACAGTTTTGAATGCAATTAGAGAGGAGAATAGAGTTCACGTATTGATTATATTGACCTAATATACCTAAAGAATATGCAAAATTGTCCACTTTGAATGCAGTGCATTGGTATATTTGAGTTTCTTTTTGAATATACTGAACTAAACTTCATATGTAATAAGTTATATTCACTGTTTTGAATGCAATTAGTGAGGACAATAGAGTTCACCTATTGACTATATAGACCTTATATACCAAAATAATATGCACAATTTTCCACTTTGAATGCAATGTATGTGTATATTTTAGGTCATTTTTGCATATATTGACCTAAAATGCATATATATTGTGTTATATTTACAATTTTGAATGCAATTACTGAGGAAAATACAGTTCATATGTTGATTGTATGGACCCAATATACCTAAAGAATATGCACAATTTTCCACTTTGAAGGCAATTTATGGGTGTATTAGAGTTCATGTGTGAATACATTTGTATATTGAACTAAAATTCATATGTAATATGTTAGATTCACTGTTTTTAATGCAATTAGTGGGGAAAATAGAGTTCACCGGTTGATTATATTGACCTAATATACCTAAAGAATATGCAAAACTTCCCACTTTGAATGCAGTTCATTGGTATATTTGAGTTTATTTTTGAATATATTGAACTAAAATGCATATGTAATAAGTTATATTCACTGTTTTGAATGCAATTAGAGAGGAGAATAGATTTCACCTATAGATTATATAGACCTTATATACCTTAAGAATATGCATAATATTCCACTTTGAATGCAATGTGTGTGTATATTTGAGTTCATTTTTGCATATATTGACCTAAAATCCATATATATTGTGTTATATTTACTGTTTTGAATGCAATTACTGAGTAAAATACAGTTCATATGTTGATTGTATGGACCCAATATATCTGAAGAATATGCACAATTTTCAATTATGAATGCAATTTATGGGTGTATTAGAGTTCATGTTTGAATACATTTGTATATTGAACTAAAATTCATATGTAATATGTTATATTTACTGTTTTAAATGCAATAAGTGAGGAAAATATAGTTCACCTGTTGATTATATTGACCTAATAAACCTAAATAATATGCAAAACTTTCCACTTTAAATGCAATTTATGGGTGTATTAGAGTTCATTTTTGAATACATTGAACTAAAAGGCATATGTAACATGTTATATTTCCTATTTTGAATGCAATTACTGAGACAAATACAGTTCACATGTTGATTGTATAGACCTAATATACCTAAAGAATATGCCCAATTTTCCTCTTTGAATGCAATTTATTGGTGTATTAGAGTTCTTGTTTGGATATATTGAACTAAAATTCATATGTAATAAGTTATATTCACTGTTTTGAATTCAATTTGTGAGAAAAATAGAGTTCACCTGTTGATTATATTGACCTATTACACCTAATGAATATGCACAATTTTCCACTTTCAATGCAGTTCATAGGTTTATTTGAGTTTATTTTTGAATACATTGAACTAAAATGCATATGTAACATGTGATATTGACTGTTTTAAATGCAATAAGTGAGGAAAATAGAGTTCACCTGTTGATTATATTGACCTAATAAACCTAAAGAATATGCAAAACTTTCCACTTTGAATGCAGTTCATTGGTATATTTGATTTTTATTTTGAATATATTGAACTAAAATGCATATGTAAAAAGTTATATTAACTGTTTTGAATGCAACTGGAGAGGAGAATAGAGTTCACCTATTGATTATATAGACCTTATACACCTATAGAATATGCATAATTGTCCACTTTGAATGCAATGCATGTGTATATTTGAGTTCATTTTTGCATATATTGACCTCAAATTCATATATATTGTGTTATATCTACTATTTTGAATGCAATTACTGAGGAAAATACAGTTCATATGTTGATTGTATGGACCTAATATACCTAAAGAATATGCACACTTTTCCTCTTTGAATGCAATTTACTGGTGTATTAGAGTTCATGTTTGATTACATTTGTATATTGAACTAAAATTCATATGTAGTTTGTTATATTTACTGTTTTAAATGCAATTAGTGAGGAAAATAGAGTTCACCTGTTGATTATATTGACCTATTACACCTAATGAATATGCACAATTTTCCACTTTCAATGCAGTTCATAGGTATATTTGATTTTTGTTTTGAATATATTGAACTAAAATGCATATGTAAAAAGTTATATTCACTGTTTTGAATGCAATTAGAGAGGAGAATAGAGTTCACCTATTGATTATATAGACCTTATACACCTATAGAATATGCAAAACTTTCCACTTTGAATGCTGTTCATTGGAATATTTGATTTTTATTTTGAATATATTGAACTAAAATGCATATGTAATAAGTTATATTCATTGTTTTGAATGCAATTAGAGAGGAGAATAGAGTTCACCTATTGATTATGTAGACCTAATATACCTAAATAATATGCCCAATTTTCCACTTTGAATGATATTTATGGGTGTATTAGAGTTCATGTTTGAATATATTGAACTAAAATGCACATGTAATAAGTTATATTCAATGTTTTGAATGCAATTAGAGAGGAAAATACAGTTCATATGTTGATTGTATGGACCTAATATACCTAAAGTATATGCTCAATTTTCCGCTTTGAATGCAATTGATGGGTGTACTAGAGTTCATGTTTGAATACATTTGTATATTGAACTAAAATTCATTTGTAATATCATATATTTACTGTTTTAAATTCAATTAGTGAGGAAAATAGAGTTCACCTGTTGATTGTATTGACCTAATACACCACTGTACATGAACAACTGGCAAGTAACTATCACGAAGTACGAATAACGGGCCCGTTTTATCAATATTCGTACGAACGAGCGTTCGTAAGATACGAAATGTCGTAAGAATTGTCTTACGAAAATACTTTTATCAAAGCGGTCGTAAGTATGACGGTGATCTTACGCATAAGAATGTTCGTGCGCACAAAACTCAAAACTGTGTGAATATAACATATAACATTTGAATACTATGTATTGGTGTATTAGAGTTTAGACCTTAAAAACGTCTATAATGTGTTAATCTAACTATTTTGAATGATACTCACTCGTCTTCTTTTTTTTTTTCTTTTTTTTTCTTTTTTTTTTTTTTTTT
>JASFXZ010000011.1:19174334-19196569 GCA_032209605.1 Mactromeris polynyma
GTTCAATATACAAATGTATTCAAACATGAACTCTAATACACCCATAAATTGCTTTCAAAGTGGAAAATTGTGCATATCCTTTAGGTATATTAGGTCCATACAATCAACATGTGAACTGTATTTTCCTCAGTAATTGCATTCAAAATAGTAAATATAACACAATATATATGAATCTGAGGTCAATATATGCAATTATGAACTCAAATATACACATACATTGCATTCAAAGTGGAAAATATATGCATATTCTATAGGTGTATAAGGTCTATATAATCAATAGGTGAACTCTATTCTCCTCTCTAATTGCATTCAAAACAGTGAATATAACTTATTACATATGCATTTTAGTTCAAAATATTCAAAAATAAACTCAAATATACCAATGAACTGCATTCAAAGTGGAAAGTTTTGCATATTCTTTAGGTATATTAGGTCAATATATAATCAATTGGTGAACTCTATTTTCCTCACTAATTGCATTAAAAACAGTGAATCTAACACATTACATATGAATTTTAGTTCAATATACAAATGTATTCAAACATGAACTCTAATACACCCATAAATTGCTTTCAAAGTGGAAAATTGTGCATATTCTTTAGGTATATTAGGTCCATACAATCAACATGTGAACTGTATTTTCCTCAGTAATTGCATTCAAATAGTAAATATAACACAAAATATATGAATTTGAGGTCAAAATATACAAAAATGAACTCAAATATACCCATACATTGCATTCAAAGTGGAAATTGAGCATATTCTTTAGGTATATTAGGTCTATACAATCAACATGTGAATTCTATTTTCCTCTGTAATTGCATCAAATAGTACATATAACACATTATATTTGAATTTTAGTTCAATATATTCCAAAATGAACTCAAATTTACCAATAAAATGCATTGAAAGTGGGAATTAGTGCATATTCTTTAGGTAATATAATCAAAAGGTGAACTATATTTTCCTCACTAATTGCATTCAAAACAGTAAATATAAGATTACATATATGGATTTAACTGATATTGTCATGTTGTATATTTGGGGATCAGAGCATAACAGTATTTCGAATGAGACACTGTAATTACGGCCTTCAAATTATTCAAGTAATCTGATCATATAGCCTAGATATCAGAAAATCTTATTAATTAATGAAATTTAAATACTAATATGATTACAACATTCTATACAGAATCATTTAATACTTGAATTATGGTGTACATGTAACTATCTAATTTTGTGTCAGATTGCTTTTTTTCAAACCCATCTCATATCTTTAAAGTTAATTAATAACTCTTCTAGCAAACCTTAGCATGTTTGAAGCTGTAAGGTTATATGGTTCTTCTTTTTGTGCACTTTTAACCTTCTGTATTTCATAGTATAAATCATTAGATGCTTAAATGAAGGGTTGTCTAAAAATGTAACGAATTTATATTCACTGTACTTCAAAGTATTCAAACTGAACTAGAGGTAGGTTCTAATATACACTTCGCCTTGCATTACAATAACTAGGACCGACAATTCGGCCCCGCAAATACCGTGATACAGCCGGATAATATGGTCAAAGTGTTTATTTCCAACGAGTGGGGGTATTTTCTTTATTTCCAACGAGTGAGAACCGGTTAAATGTTCAACATACGGCGTGTTTTTCGGAACTCCGTCCACCATGCGCAGATACAAATGTAACTTCACGATTTTTCCCCTCAAAGTTTGCGAGCCCGGTCAATGAGATAACAGGTGCCTAAATGTCAAAACGCACACTTATTGAAATACTTGTATTTATCATAGATGAATTATAGGTCAGTAGATTCACAAATGAACTCAACTATACCATAAATTGCATTGAAAGTGGGAAATTGTGCATATTCCTTAGGTATTTTAGGTCAATATAATCAACAGGTGGACTCTATTTTCCTCAGTAATTGCATTCAAAACAGTAAATATAACACAATATATATGAATTTTAGTTCAATATATGCAAAAATGAACTCAAATATACACATACATTGCATTCAAAGTGGAAAATTATGCATATTATATAGGTGTATAAGGTCTATATAATCAATAGGTGAACTCTATTCTCCTCTCTTATTGCATTCAAAACAGTGAATATAACTTATTACATATGCATTTTAGTTCAATATATTCAAAATAAAAATCAAATATACCAATGAACTGCATTCAAAGTGGAAAGTTTTGCATATTTTTTAGGTATATTAGGTCAATATAATCAACAGGTGAACTCTATTTTCCTCACTCATTGCATTTAAAACAGTAAATATAACATATTACATATGAATTTTAGTTCAATATACAAATGTATTCAAACATGAACTCTAATACACCCATAAATTGCATTCAAAATGGAAAATTGTGCATATTCTTCAGGTATATTGGGTCCATACAATCAACATATGAACTGTATTTTCCTCAGTTATTGCATTCAAAACAGTAAATATAACACAATATATATGAATTTGAGGTCAATATATGCAAAAATGAACTCAAATATATACATACATTGCATTCAAAGTGGAAAATTATGCATATTATATAGGTGTATAAGGTCTATATAATCAATAGGTGAACTCTATTCTCCCCTCTAATTGCATTCAAAACAGTGAATATAACTTATTACATATGCATTTTAGTTCAATATATTCAAAATAAAAATCAAATATACCAATGAACTGCATTCAAAGTGGAAAGTTTTGCATATTTTTTAGGTATATTAGGTCAATATAATCAACAGGTGAACTCTATTTTCCCCACTTATTGCATTTAAAACAGTAAATATAACATATTACATATGAATTTTAGTTCAATATACAAATGTATTCAAACATGAACTCTAATACACCCATAAATTGCATTCAAAATGGAAAATTGTGCATATTCTTCAGGTATATTGGGTCCATACAATCAACATATGAACTGTATTTTCCTCAGTAATTGCATTCAAAACAGTAAATATAACACAATATATATGAATTTGAGGTCAATATATGCAAAAATGAACTCAAATATACACATACATTGCATTAAAAGTGGAAAATCATGCATTTTCTATAGGTGTATAAGGTCTATATAATCAATAGGTGAACTCTTTTCTCCTCTCTAATTGCATTCAAAACAGTGAATATAACTTATTACATATGCATTTTAGTTCAATATATTCAAAATAAAAATCAAATATACCAATGAACTGCATTCAAAGTGGAAAGTTTTGCATATTTTTTAGGTATATTAGGTCAATATAATCAACAGGTGAACTCTTTTTTCCTCACTTGTTGCATTTAAAACAGTAAATATAACATATTACAGATGAATTTTAGTTCAATATACAAATGTATTCAAACATGAACTCTAATACACCCATAAATTGCATTCAAAGTGGAAAATTGTGCATATTCTTTAGGTATATTGGGTCCATACAATCAACATATGAACTGTATTTTCCTCAGTAATTGCATTCAAAACAGTAAATATAACACAGTATATATGAATTTGAGGTCAATATATGCACAAATGAACTCAAATATACACATACATTGCATTAAAAGTGGAAAATCATGCATTTTCTATAGGTGTATAAGGTCTATATTATCAATAGGTGAACTCTTTTCTCCTCTCTAATTGCATTCAAAACAGTGAATATAACTTATTACATATGCATTTTAGTTCAATATGTTCAAAATAAAAATCAAATATACCAATGAACTGCATTCAAAGTGGAAAGTTTTGCATATTTTTTAGGTATATTAGGTCAATATAATCAACAGGTGAACTCTTTTTTCCTCACTTGTTGCATTTAAAACAGTAAATATAACATATTACATATGAATTTTAGTTCAATATACAAATGTATTCAAACATGAACTCTAATACACCCATAAATTGCATTCAAAGTGGAAAATTGTGCATATTCTTTAGGTATATTGGGTCCATACAATCAACATATGAACTGTATTTTCCTCAGTAATTGCATTCAAAACAGTAAATATAACACAATATATATGAATTTGAGGTCAATATATGCACAAATGAACTCAAATATACACATACATTGCATTAAAAGTGGAAAATCATGCATATTCTATAGGTGTATAAGGTCTATATAATCTATAGGTGAACTCTATTCTCCTCTCTAATTGCATTCAAAACAGTGAATATAACTTATTACATATGCATTTTAGTTCAAAATATTCAAAAATAAACTCAAATATACCAATGAACTGCATTCAAAGTGGAAAGTTTTGCATATTCTTTAGGTATATTAGGTCAATATAATCAACAGGAGAACTCTATTTTCCTCACTAATTGCATTAAAAACAGTGAATCTAACATATTACATATGAATTTTAGTTCAATATACAAATGTATTCAAACTTGAACTCTAATACACCCATATATTGCATTAAAAGTGGAAAATTGTGCATATTCTTTAGGTATATTAGGTCCATACACTCAACATATGAACTGTATTTTCCTCAGTAATTGCATTCAAAATAGTAAATATAACACAATATATATGAATTTGAGGTCAATATATGCAAAAATGAACTCAAATATACACATACATTGCATTAATAGTGGAAAATTATGCATATTCTATAGGTGTATAAGGTCTATATAATCTATAGGTGAACTCTATTCTCCTCTCTAATTGCATTCAAAACAGTGAATATAACTTATTACATATGCATTTTAGTTCAAAATATTCAAAAATAACTCAAATATACCAATGAACTGCATTCAAAGTGGAAAGTTTTGCATATTCTTTAGGTATATTAGGTCAATATAATCAACAGGTGAACTCTATTTTCCTCACAAATTGCATTAAAAACAGTGAATCTAACATATTACATATGAATTTTAGTTCAATATACAAATGTATTCAAACTTGAACTCTAATACACCCATATATTGCATTAAAATTGGAAAATTGTGCATATTCTTTAGGTATATTAGGTCCATACAATCAACATATGAACTGTATTTTCCTCAGTAATTGCATTCAAAACAGTAAATATACCACAATATATATGAATTTGAGGTCAATATATGCATAAATGAACTCAAATATACACATACATTGCATTCAAAGTGGAAAATCATGCATATTCTATAGGTGTATAAGGTCTATATAATCTATAGGTGAACTCTATTCTCCTCTCTAATTGCATTCAAAACAGTGAATATAACTTATTACATATGCATTTTAGTTCAAAATATTCAAAAATAAACTCAAATATACCAATGAACTGCATTCAAAGTGGAAAGTTTTGCATATTCTTTAGGTATATTAGGTCAATATATAGTCAATTGGTGAACTCTATTTTCCTCACTAATTGCATTAAAAACAGTGAATCTAACATATTACATATGAATTTTAGTTCAATATACAAATGTATTCAAACATGAACTCTAATACACCCATAAATTGCATTCAAAGTGGAAAATTGTGCATATTCTTTAGGTATATTAGGTCCATACAATCAACATATGAACTGTATTTTCCTCAGTAATTGCATTCAAAATAGTAAATATAACACAATATATATGAATTTGAGGTCAATATATGCAAAAATGAACTCAAATATACACATACATTGCATTCAAAGTGGAAAATTATGCATATTCTATAGGTGTATAAGGTTTATATAATCAATAGGTGAACTCTATTTTCCTCACTCATTGCATTTAAAACAGTAAATATAACATATTACATATGAATTTTAGTTCAATATACAAATGTATTCAAACATGAACTCTAATACACCCATAAATTGCATTCAAAGTGGAAAATTGTGCATATTCTTTAGGTATATTAGGTCCATACAATCAACATATGAACTGTATTTTCCTCAGTAATTGCATTCAAAATAGTAGATATAACACAATATATATGAATTTGAGGTCAATATATGCAAAAATGAACTCAAATATACACATACATTGCATTCAAAGTGGAAAATTATGCATATTCTATAGGTGTATAAGGTCGATAATCGATAAGCTTCTGTAGTATACAACTTCCACATATGACCATATAACTTCACATTATCGAATGGATTTGGAAACATGATCACCTTAAAGAAGTGCAAGTCATATATTTTCTAAGTGTGTTTCTTAAGTTATTGTGGAGTTAACATGCCCATTACATGGACAATTGTGCGTAATGATTCAGAATTGTGTGAAGCATAATATGTGATCCCCTCTATGTGCAGCCATAAGGGCCATAACTCTGCCGAGACAGTTGCGTCTGAAAAGTATGTCCAGCACATTGACAAGCCTTTGTAATTACAGCTAGCAAATCTGAAACAATCCAAAAAAATGTAGGAGCTTATAAAATATGTCCTTTGCACCTTCATACTTCTAGTGTTTGTAATGTATTCAATATTGGATTGCAAGAAAAGAGTACTATTTGTTCACAAGACATAATGTTGAACTTATGCACCAGTGTGAGTTGTAATCATTTCAAATGTTCTTGTCACTACTGATTGAGTACTTACAAGTGCTACATAGTGTATGAGACATAGAGCTTTGGCATTTGCATGTAGCAATTGCTACATTGCACTTAGTTTGAAAATGATGTGCATCTTTACTATCTTTTTAGGGCTGTCAAATTGTATGACATTCTAAGCGGCGGACTGAGGATTACTGTTGACGGTCCTCCACCAAAATGCAATGTTAATCGCAGTAACCCACTGGAAGGAGCCTTTAACCCAGGAAAACATATACGTATACATATATTAGAATTGCTAGTGATTTAGGGCAGTCTGAAGGGGCAATGGACAATGGGGGACCAAAGCGGGAGCTTTTCCGTCTCCCATTTAATTAAATGAAAGATTATGTTGCCTTCATTGGTGAATAATCTGTCAAACTGTTCTCACTTAACTCGGTAGGTAAGTATTGTTACTGTATCAATGCCAAAACGTTCAACATTATTATGTTATTTTTAAAGAACATTGTACCTGTGAAAACTATATTACTAGATTACGCAATGAAAACTTTATTAAAACACTTGCTCGTTTTAGACTGTCATCTCACAACAATTGAACAAGGTCGATTTAATGGTATTGAACAAGAAGCTGTCTTTGCCATAAAGTTTGTAAATGGCCAAAGGCATTTATCTTTGCCATTATGCCAATAAACTTTTAAACGTGTATATATTATATTTATTAACATTCAAGCAGGAGGTCGGAGTCAGTGCTAGTATATTGTGAAAACCATTTTGTATACACCACAAAATGTGATCATTTCTGTTCCCCTTTAAATTCAACAAGCAAATCGAGGGTTCAGCGCAAGATACAACAGCAATAGCCCATCTAATAACAGTTTTATCATGACATAATTATACATACAGACGGACGGACAGCACAAAATCAATATGTCTAGAACTTAAATGAGTTTTATGACTTTGGATGTCAAAGCCTTACAGTGCTACATTATGACAAATTCAACAATTACCAAATTTACGTGTATTATATCCACATTTTTCATTTCATTGTTCTGATATGGGTCATTAGCCCAAGTTTACGATGTTTGGGCTACTAGTGCTATATCATTGATCAGATTTCCAACAACTCTTACATAAGTGATTAGTGCCAATCCAAATTATACATATCGTAAACATGTCCCTTTGATTTGTGGTAATTTTTTAATGTCTGCACTTCTTCTCCTATACCATTGGGCTGAATTTCACCAACCCTTTATTTTTTCAACCAGATTCTAAGAAGGACTTGAGGCATTGGATCTTCGGAAAGCAATTCTCCGGTACCAAGAATGGTTTCGGGAGGTGTTTTGTCTTAAGCCACACTCTTTTACGGCAGAAATGGTTCAAGCAGTATTTGTCGAATTTCAATACTCTGAAGTTGGGTCAAACAGGAGAATTGATGAAGAACGAATAATGGCCTATTGGTGCGACTATCTCATGAATATCGAAAGTATGTTGTTATTATGTTAAATTGTTGATAGCAGGCAAAATTCCCATAACTTATTGTGAAATTGCATTGACAGTTTTTAGCTAGATTAGAGGTTAAAATGGTAAAATTCCTTTTAAAACATTGTTATACTTAAGTTTACATGTACACACATGATTATAGCTTACATTCATTTATGGATATTGACCTGAAGCATAATATAAATAATTGTACTTTTATCCTGAGGTCAAATGATTATGTCACATAATGTTATGTATATATGCATGATTATGATAGACATTGAAACATTTTGAAGTCAAAGGTTGGTGACTACTTCTTATTTTGAACAGACACACCCATGTTGGAGGACCATCAACGACTGTAAAACTATGCTTTTTAACAAATGGAATACAATCTATACAACTGTTCAAGATCACACCAGTTGGTGCTGATTTAAGCGTTATAATTGTGGTGGAATTTACGTTGGTGTTGTCCTTGTTTCTTGTTGTTTTGTGATGTTCTCTGTAACTACTTATTTTTGTTTCTCTTGTATATTTATCAGTTTATAAGGCACAGTCTTGTGTAAGTAACGTTTCGCTGTGACCGCGTATTCTCTATCTTTTATGACGTCATTAATAGTGTTATATGGGCTGCTGTGTAATCCAATATTTTAGTCATTTGAGGCATAACGACATTGAGCCGTCGTCGAACGCCACTGCCACCATAATAGTAATTAAAGTGAAAAAGTACAATTGATCCCAAGACCCCTCTACATGAGACTGAGCTTACTGGCAGTGTCCAATTATTCTCTGTTTGCACTTCTAGCTAGTTAGAAAAGTGCAACTGATATGGGGCTTGTACCAAAGACCCCCTCAGCACCATGACAGTATTCATATTTCTAGTACATTTCTGCGCCACCCAAAAGGATTTGAATTAATATGGTGACATAGAAGTGAGTACCAATCATGTACTAGGGAATGATCTTGATGGTTTAAAAAGCTTAACAATTCTTAAGGTGGCTGAGGATTTCCACCTTGTGGTCTACTTCATCTTGACCTTTGCCCCAGTGATCCCAAAATCAGAAGCTTTCATCTACAACATGTAGGCTATCATCCTACAAAGTTAGGAACTGGAAGTCAAAGGATACTGGAGTTATCATGCAGACAAGGATTTCCACAAAATGGTCAGTTTGACCAAGTAACCCCAATTCAATAGGGTGCATCGACATGTTCTCTCTTAAAAGCTGACAGCAATGGTTTGTATTTCACTGAATTGTGATTCTTGATTGTTTTCAGATTTTAGCCAACAACTGGAATTGTTCTGTCTGAAATTCTACCAAGAGGCTTTGATAGTACACATAGTCATGTTGTCTATCCATGAGATATGTATTATAATGAAAAGCCATGCTGTGGCCAGTGGGTAAGTATTAAGGTGTTCATGTGTGATACATGCCAGTACATTTACATGTTTAGTACATGCCGATACATTTTCTTGTATGGTATATGCCAGTTCATTGTGTATGTATAGTACATGCCGGTACATTTTCCATGTATGGTACATGACGGAACTTATTCATGTATGGTTCATTCCAGTACATATTCATATGCAGTACATATTCATGTTTGGTACATGCCAGTACATATTCATGTTTGGTACATGCCTGTACATATTCATGTATGTTATATGCCGGTACATGTTATTGTTATTGCCAGTTCATGTATAGTGCATGCCAGTTCATGTATGGTACATGCTGGGCCATGTAAGTTACATGCCAGTTCATGTATTGTACATGTCAGTTCATGTATGGTACATGCCCATACACGTATGGTAATTAATGCCAAGATCTAGTAAATTATGTTTTTCTTATATTCCATATCATATATTGAATTTACACCACTTTAACTTAAATGTGTAAGGAGTTATCGTTTATAAAGTGTATATTCTATAAACGAAAGCAATCCTTTTCTATTTGGTTTTACAGTCAAAGCTGTACAATTGAGAAGGATGGGGGGAAGTTGGTACAAAAACATCTGACCTTGCATGGACACTTGAAGGTTAGTAAAATCAATTGTTAAATCACAGGTTTGCTAACAGATTGACTAATCTACTTACTGTTTGCTAAGTGTGTGACTTGTACAGGTTAACGGTCTGATATTCACTACCATGTCACTCGCTGTGAATGGCTTACTAACTCATTGAATGACTAGGCAGTGACATACCTAACTCGCTCTTACCGAATGATTTGCTCACAGACTTACACACTGTATGACTGGTTGACTGATTTATTCTCTGGCTGACTCACATTCTGCCTCAGTCACTGACTGATTCGTTGACTGACTTACTCTCTAAAATACTGACTCACATACTGACTGATTCAATATATCACTAAATGACTCACTGCCTCAATGACTGACTTTTCCATTGACTGTTTCAGTGACTGAAACATTTATTAAACATTAAACTGACTGACTGGTGCATTCACTGACTGATTAATGCCCTCACTGACTGACTGGTGTACTCACTGACTGACTGGTGCACTCACTGACTGATGCACTCACTTACTGACTGATGCCCTCACTGACTGACTGGTGTACTCACTGACTGGTGCACTCACTGACTGACTATTGCCATGACTGACTGACTAATGCCCTCACTGACTGACTGATGCACTCACTGACTGACTGATGCACTCACTGAATGACTAATACCCTCAATGACTGACTGGTGCCCTCACTGACTGACTGATGCCCTCACTGACTGACTGGTGCACTCACTGAATGACTGATGCACTCACTGACTGACTAATGCCCTCACTGATCGACTGGTGCACTCACTGACTGACTGGTGCACTCACTGGCTGACTGGTGCACTCACTGACTGAATAGTGCACTCACAGACTGAATAATGCCCTCACTGACTGAGTAATGACCTCACTGACTGACTAGTGCACTCACTGACTGAGTAATGACCTCACTGACTGACTGGTGCCCTCACTGACTGACTAGTGTACTCACTGACTTACTGGTGCTCTTACTGACTGACTGGTGTACTCACTTTCTGACTGGTGCACTCACTGGCTGACTGGTACCCTCACTGACTGACTGGTGCACTATTGTTTGTTGACAGGTTAGATTGGTGACACGTGTTATTCGCATGTAGTGATATTTACTTGATGGTTGTACCATATACAATACAGTTTACATGTACTTATGTGACAAACAAATCACTTAATGGATCTATTTAATATTAAATGAAGTCCAAACGGGAATTTTTAATTGTTTACTATCGTGTCTGTATATTATTCATGTGTGTAAGAGAATAAACAAATAATTTATTTAAATTATGTTTTAGTTTCTTCCTTTTTTTTAAATTATTATTATTATGAATAATGCTGTTTCGAAGTTTTACTGTATATAATGTTCTCGAATAGACAGGATACTGAGACCCTTTATGATTAAGAATGAATCGAAAAACAGTTTAGCACCGTGGATTGTTCAATAATGTGTTAGGAGCTTTTATAACTATTTTTTCTGTAATGAGTGAATATATCTAAATTGTAATGGGACACTCCAGTAAATCAGTGCTTGCTAATGCCAAGATCTAATAAAATATGTTTTTCTTATATCCATACCATATCTTGGATTTTACATCACTTCATTGGGTTATTGTTTATATAATTATTTTTCAGTTTTCATATGGTGTGACTGTGGATTTTTAATATGTTCTGTAATGAGAGCAATATTTTCCTACTTGTGGTTTTACAGTCAGAAGCTGGACAATTGAGGATGATGGGAGTTGGTACAAACACATCTTACAACCAAAATCTTTGCATCGACACTTGGAGGTTGGTAAGATGTATTGTTTAACTCACTAATTGTAGAGGTTTGCTGCTTGTAATTGACTTATTACCTCACTGACTGAAGTTAATTTGCTTACTGATTGCTTGACTGATTGATTTACACTGTTTTACTACTGTTTTAACTGACCAACCAACTGATTGACTAATCTACTGACTGATTGACAGTTGGTTGCTAACTGTCTGACTTAGACAGATTAACTGTCTGAGGTTCACTACACTGGAACCCCTTTAAACCGGACCAGCTTGGGACCGGACAAAATGTCCAGTTTAAAGGGGTTTCCCGATTAAACGGGTTTTGAGACTGACTGACTGACCGAACAACAGACTTTCACTAACTCACTGACTGACAGACTTATCCATTGCCTGAATGACTCACTAACTCACTGACTGACAGACTTATCCATTGCCTGAATGACTCACTAACTCACTGACTGACAGACTTATCCAATGCCTGAATGACTCGCTAACTCATTGACTGACAGACTTATCCATTGCCTGAATGACTCACTTACTCACTGACTGACAGACTTATCCATTGCCTGAATGACTCACTAACTCACTGACTGACAGACTTATCCATTGCCTGAATGACTCACTAACTCACTGACTGACAGACTTATCCATTGCCTGAATGACTCACTAACTCACTGACTGGCAGACTTATCCATTGCCTGAATGACTCACTAACTCACTGACTGACAGACTTATCCATTGCCTGAATGACTCACTAACTCACTGACTGACAGACTTATCCATTGCCTGAATGACTCGCTAACTCACTGACTGACAGACTTATCCATTGCCTGAATGACTCACTTACTCACTGACTGACATACTTATCCATTGACTGAATGACTCACTAACTCACTGACTGACAGACTTATCCATTGCCTGAATGACTCACTAACTCACTGACTGACATACTTATCCATTGCCTGAATGACTCACTAACTCACTGACTGACAGACTTATCCATTGCCTGAATGACTCGCTATTTCACTGACTGACAGACTTATCCATTGCCTGAATGACTCCCTTACTCACTGACTGACAGACTTATCCATTGCCTGAATGACTCACTAACTCACTGACTGACAGACTTATCCATTGCCTGATTGACTCACTCAGTCGCTGATATACTGCCCCCTTAGGCTTAATACATATTTTCACAATATTACAGGCAATAGGTATAAAGCAGGTATAAACAATACGGGACCTTTCCATGTTTGTTTCTTATTGAACCAGTCTTGTCGGATATGTATCCATTGCAACTAAAATAGCACTTGCAGTAAGGAGCTGTGATCAATTGTCAAATACAACTAACAAAACATTTATTGACTGAATATACAATTCATGTGCAATAAATTATGTTACCAATCAGTATACTAGCTACTGTAAAATATCAGTATATTGTTTTGTACCATGCATCTTCTTGTACAATAACATTATTAGTTAGCTTCATTTTTTTTTGTAATTTACAGGTTTAGATGTTGGTGTTCAAATTGTGACGAACAGTATCAGATAAAGAAGTGATAAGAAGATGTGAAAAGAGGTGGATACTACATTGCCAAAACATAAACTTTTATATCATTTTGTGGACATATTTAGGCTCTCCCGAGCATAAATTGTTTGAAAGAAATGTTGAGGCCCATCTGTCATTCTCATTTGATTGTTTACACTTGAGCAACCAAATTCCTGTATCAGTCTTTATCAAACTTTGTTATAATGTATATATTTCTGATCTTGAAATCTTGTTATGCATAGTTATGAGCTTTATTGGGTCATGAGACACAATAGTATTGTCCCCTATATTATAAAAAAATATATATTTAACAATATTTACACTGTTATATCTTCATTTCTTCATTAATTCTTTATATATGTTTACCAAATATGTATGGCTTTAATTGTGGGCCAATAAAACCAGTAGGTCTGAGGCTTGCTTGTTTGATGACAGATACAAACTTCACAATAATGCCAGACAGGCTATCATGGTGCATTATTGTTTTATATATAATTATGGCAATGTTAATTTGTTGTAATTGTCTTAAACTGACTGAAAGCTTGATAAATCAATTTATGTTATGAATGAACAGTATACATGTTACGGTATTGAAAAAACACCATATGTTTGCTGTAATAATATAATGCAAAGTGCAGTAGTTTGAATGAAAAGTTGTGGTGACAGATGTCTTTGAATGTGAATTGAATGCCTCCTGTTAGCGTTGGGAAATAAAAGTTGTTAACTTACAGTTTGTTTGTGTTTTATAATTAAATAGTGAATTACAAGCAATACTATATTCGAACTTGACCATATTGGTTCTTTTCAATGCTGATCTGTCAATTGATGCTAGTTTTACAAAAATGAACTTGGACAGCACTACACAACTCGAGACTGATAGTTTTATAATTGTAGACGCATTTTGTTAAAGTGAAGAGAATCATCATTTTTGGTCACTCGAGGATGCATCTAGCAATAAAGTACATGTACTGACATCCACATGAACCACATAATTTCATTTTTACTATTTTATACACACACTGCTCTGGCTCTATACTAGATTCTCATTCAGTTTGGATGTACTAAGTAGTACATATGAATGCCCATATTCATTCTGAGAGACTCGGAACAACTAAGTTAGGTATCTATGAGCATTGTACTATGAAAATCCTTTAATTATATGCATGTTTGATCAATATTGGACAATAAATAATGATTTTAGGGGTTAATATGTCTGTCGAAATAACTGGATAAACTGAATTTCTTTGGTTTTTATTGACATCTGTCATACAAAAATGCCCATATTCATTCTGAGAGACTCATGACAACTAAGTTAGGTATCTATGTGCATTGTACTATGACAATCCTTTAATTATATGCATGTTTGATCAATATTGGACAATAAATAATGATTTTAGGGGTTAATATGTCTGTTGAAATAACTGGATAAACTGAATTTCTTTGGTTTTTATTGACATCTGTCATACAAAAATGCCCATATTCATTCTGAGAGACTCAGAACAACTATGTTAGGTATCTATGTGCATTGTACTATGACAATCCTTTAATTATATGCATGTTTGATCAATATTGGACAATAAATAATGATTTTAGGGGTTAATATGTCTGTTGAAATAACTGGATAAACTGAATTTCTTTGGTTTTTATTGACATCTGTCATACAAAAATGCCCATATTCATTCTGAGAGACTCAGAACAACTATGTTAGGTATCTATGTGCATTGTACTATGACAATCCTATAATTATATGCATGTTTGATCAATATTGGACAATAAATAATGATTTTAGGGGTTAATATGTCTGTCGAAATAACTGGATAAACTGAATTTCTTTGGTTTTTATTGACATCTGTCATACAAAAATGCCCATATTCATTCTGAGAGACTCATGACAACTAAGTTAGGTATCTATGTGCATTGTACTATGAAAATCCTTTAATTATATGCATGTTTGATCAATATTGGACAATAAATAATGATTTTTGGGGATAATATGTCTATCGAAATAACCGGATAAACTGAATTTCTTTGGGTTTTATTGACTTCTGTCATACAAAAATGCCCATATTCATTCTGAGAGACTCAGAACAACTAAGTTAGGTATCTATGTGCATTGTACTATGAAAATCCTTTAATTATATGCATGTTTGATCAATATTGGACAATAAATAATGATTTCAGGGGTTAATATGTCTGTCGAAATAACTGGATAAACTGAATTTCTTTGGTTTCTATTGACATCTGTCATACAAAAATGCCCATATTCATTCTGAGAGACTCAGAACAACTATGTTAGGTATCTATGTGCATTGTACTATGACAATCCTTTAATTATATGCATGTTTGATCAATATTGGACAATAAATAATGATTTTAGGGGTTAATATGTCTGTCGAAATAACTGGATAAACTGAATTTCTTTGGGTTTTATTGACATCTGTCATACAAAAATGCCCATATTAATTCTGAGAGACTCAGAACAACTAAGTTAGGTAGCTATGTGCATTGTACTATGAAATTCCATCAATTATAAGCATGTTTGATCAATATTGGACAATAAATAATGATTTTAGGGGTTAATATGTCTGTCAAAATAACTGGATAAACTGAATTTCTTTGGTTTTTATTAACATCTGTCATACAAAAATGCCCATATTCATTCTGAGAGACTCATGACAACAATGTTAGGTATCTATGTACATTGTACTATGACAATCCTTTAATTATATGCATGTTTGATCAATATTGGACAATAAATAATGGTTTTAGGGGTTAATATGTCTATCGAAATAACCGGATAAACTGAATTTCTTTGGGTTTTATTGACATCTGTAATACAAAAATGCCATATTCATTCTGAGAGACTCAAAACAACTAAGTTAGGTATCTATGTGCATTGTACTATGAAATTCCTTTAATTATATGCATGTTTGATCAATATTGGACAATAAATAATGATTTTAGGGGTTAATATGTCTGTCGAAATAACTGGATAAACTGAATTTCTTTGTCTTTGGTATTTTTATTGACATCTGTCATACAAAAATGCCCATATTCATTCTGAGAGACTCAGAACAACTATGTTAGGTATCTATGTGCATTTTACTATGACAATCCTTTAATAATTATATGCATGTTTGATCAATATTGGACAATAAATAATGGTTTTAGGGGTTAATATGACTGTCGAAATAACTGATAAACTGAATTTCTTTGGTTTTTATTGACATACAAAAATGCCCATATTCATTCTGAGAGACTCATGACAACTAAGTTAGGTATCTATGTGCATTGTACTATGAAAATCCTTTAATTATATGCATGTTTGATCAATATTGGACAATAAATAATGATTTAAGGGGTTAATATGTCTGTCGAAATAACCGGATAAACTGAATTTCTTTGGGTTTTATTGACATCTGTCATACAAAAATGCCCATATTCATTCTGAGAGACTCAGAACAACTAAGTTAGGTATCTATGTGCATTGTATCATGAAAATCCTTTAATTATTTGCATGTTTGATCAATATTGGACAATAAATAATGATTTTAGGGGTTAATATGTCTGTCAAAAATAACCAGATAAACTGAATTTCTTTGGTTTTTATTGAATCTGTCATACAAAAATGCCCATATTCATTCTGAGAGACTCAGAACAACTAAGTTAGGTATCTATGTGCATTGTACTATGACAATCCTTTAATTATATGCATGTTTGATCAATATTGGACAATAAATAATGATTTTAGGGGTTAATATGTCTGTTGAAATAACTGGATAAACTGAATTTCTTTAGTTTTTATTGACATCTGTCATACAAAAATGCCCATATTCATTCTGAGAGACTCATGACAACTAAGTTAGGTATCTATGTGCATTGTACTATGACAATCCTTTAATTATATGCATGTTTGATCAATATTGGACAATAAATAATGATTTTAGAGGTTAATATGTCTGTCGAAATAACAGGATAAACTGAATTTCTTTGGTTTTTATTGACATCTGTCATACAAAAATGCCCATATTCATTCTGAGAGACTCAGAACAACTAAGTTAGGTATCTATGTGCATTGTACTATGACAATCCTTTAATTATATGCATGTTTGATCAATATTGGACAATAAATAATGATTTTAGGGGTTAATATGTCTGTCGAAATAACTGGATAAACTGAATTTCTTTGGTTTTTATTGACATCTGTCATACAAAAATGCCCATATTCATTCTAAGAGACTCAGAACAACTATGTTAGGTATCTATGTGCATTGTACTATGACAATCCTTTAATTATATGCATGTTTGATCAATATTGGACAATAAATAATGATTTTAGGGGTTAATATGTCTGTTGAAATAACTGGATAAACTGAATTTCTTTGGTTTTTATTGACATCTGTCATACAAAAATGCCCATATTCATTCATTCTCAGAGACTCATGACAACTAAGTTAGGTATCTATGTGCATTGTACTATGAAAATCCTTTAATTATATGCATGTTTGATCAATATTGGACAATAAATAATGATTTTAGGGGTTAATATGTCTATCGAAATAACCGGATAAACTGAATTTCTTTGGGTTTTATTGACATCTGTCATACAAAAATGCCCATATTCATTCTGAGAGACTCAGAACAACTAAGTTAGGTATCTATGTGCATTGTACTATGAAAATCCTTTAATTATATGCATGTTTGATCAATATTGGACAATAAATAATGATTTTAGGGGTTAATATGTCTGTCGAAATAACTGGATACACTGAATTTCTTTGGTTTTTATTGACATCTGTCATACAAAAATGCCCATATTCATTCTGAGAGACTCAGAACAACTATGTTAGGTATCTATGTGCATTGTACTATGACAATCCTTTAATTATATGCATGTTTGATCAATATTGGACAATAAATAATGATTTTAGGGGTTAATATGTCTGTCGAAATAACTGGATAAACTGAATTTCTTTGGTTTTTATTGACATCTGTCATACAAAAATGCCCATATTCATTCAGAGAGACTCAGAACAACTATGTTAGGTATCTATGTGCATTGTACTATGACAATCCTTTAATTATATGCATGTTTGATCAATATTGGACAATAAATAATGATTTTAGGGGTTAATATGTCTGTCGAAATAACTGGATAAACTGAATTTCTTTGGTTTTTATTAACATCTGTCATACAAAAATGCCCATATTCATTCTGCGAGACTCATGACAACTAAGTTAGGTATCTATGTGCATTGTACTATGAAAATCCTTTAATTATATGCATGTTTGATCAATATTGGACAATAAATAATGATTTTAGGGGTTAATATATCTGTCGAAATAACTGGATAAACTGAATTTCTTTGGTTTTTATTGACATCTGTCATACAAAAATGCCCATATTCATTCTGAGAGACTCATGACAACTAAGTTAGGTATCTATGTGCATTGTACTATGACAATCCTTTAATTATATGCATGTTTGATCAATATTGGACAATAAATAATGATTTTAGGAGTTAATATGTCTGTTGAAATAACTGGATAAACTGAATTTCTTTGGTTTTTATTGACATCTGTCATACAAAAATGCCCATATTCATTCTGAGAGACTCAGAACAACTATGTTAGGTATCTATGTGCATTGTACTATGACAATCCTTTAATTATATGCATGTTTGATCAATATTGGACAATAAATAATGATTTTAGGGGTTAATATGTCTATCGAAATAACTGGATAAACTGAATTTCTTTGGGTTTTATTGACATCTGTCATACAAAAATGCCCATATTCATTCTGAGAGACTCAGAACAACTAAGTTAGGTATCTATGTGCATTGTACTATGAAAATCCTTTAATTATTTGCATGTTTGATCAATATTGGACAATAAATAATGATTTTAGGGGTTAATACGTCTGTCAAAAATAACCAGATAAACTGAATTTCTTTGGGTTTTATTGACATCTGTCATACAAAAATGCCCATATTCATTCAGAGAGACTCAGAACAACTATGTTAGGTATCTATGTGCATTGTACTATGACAATCCTTTAATTATATGCATGTTTGATCAATATTGGACAATAAATAATGATTTTAGGGGTTAATATGTCTGTTGAAATAACTGGATAAACTAAATTTCTTTGGTTTTTATTGACATCTGTCATACAAAAATGCCTATATTCATTCTGAGAGACTCAGAACAACTATCTTAGGTATCTATGTGCATTGTACTATGACAATCCTTTAATTATATGCATGTTTGATCAATATTGGACAATAAATAATGATTTTAGGGGTTAATATGTCTATCGAAATAACCGGATAAACTGAATTTCTTTGGTTTTATTGACATCTGTCATACAAAAATGCCCATATTCATTCTGAGAGACTCAGAACAACTAAGTTAGGTATCTATGTGCATTGTACTATGAAAATCCTTTAATTATATGCATGTTTGATCAATATTGGACAATAAATAATGATTTTAGGGGTTAATATGTCTGTCGAAATAACTGGATAAACTGAATTTCTTTGGTTTTTATTAACATCTGTCATACAAAAATGCCCATATTCATTCTGAGAGACTCAGAACAACTATGTTAGGTATCTATGTGCATTGTACTATGACAATCCTTTAATTATATGCATGTTTGATCAATATTGGAAAATAAATAATGATTTTAGGGGTTAATATGTCTGTCGAAATAACTGGATAAACTGAATTTCTTTGGTTTTTATTGACATCTGTCATACAAAAATGCCCATATTCATTCTGAGAGACTCAGAACAACTTTGTTAGGTATCTATGTGCATTGTACTATGAAAATCCTTTAATTATATGCATGTTTGATCAATATTGGACAATAAATAATGATTTTAGGGGTTAATATGTCTGTCGAAATAACTGGATAAACTGAATTTCTTTGGTTTTTATTAACATCTGTCATACAAAAATGCCCATATTCATTCTGCGAGACTCATGACAACTAAGTTAGGTATCTATGTGCATTGTACTATGAAAATCCTTTAATTATATGCATGTTTGATCAATATTGGACAATAAATAATGATTTTAGGGGTTAATATATCTGTCGAAATAACTGGATAAACTGAATTTCTTTGGTTTTTATTGACATCTGTCATACAAAAATGCCCATATTCATTCTGAGAGACTCATGACAACTAAGTTAGGTATCTATGTGCATTGTACTATGACAATCCTTTAATTATATGCATGTTTGATCAATATTGGACAATAAATAATGATTTTAGGGGTTAATATGTCTGTTGAAATAACTGGATAAACTGAATTTCTTTGGTTTTTATTGACATCTGTCATACAAAAATGCCCATATTCATTCTGAGAGACTCAGAACAACTATGTTAGGTATCTATGTGCATTGTACTATGACAATCCTTTAATTATATGCATGTTTGATCAATATTGGACAATAAATAATGATTTTAGGGGTTAATATGTCTGTTGAAATAACTGGATAAACTGAATTTCTTTGGTTTTTATTGACATCTGTCATACAAAAATGCCCATATTCATTCTGAGAGACTCAGAACAACTATGTTAGGTATCTATGTGCATTGTACTATGACAATCCTATAATTATATGCATGTTTGATCAATATTGGACAATAAATAATGATTTTAGGGGTTAATATGTCTGTCGAAATAACTGGATAAACTGAATTTCTTTGGTTTTTATTGACATCTGTCATACAAAAATGCCCATATTCATTCTGAGAGACTCATGACAACTAAGTTAGGTATCTATGTGCATTGTACTATGAAAATCCTTTAATTATATGCATGTTTGATCAATATTGGACAATAAATAATGATTTTTGGGGATAATATGTCTATCGAAATAACCGGATAAACTGAATTTCTTTGGGTTTTATTGACTTCTGTCATACAAAAATGCCCATATTCATTCTGAGAGACTCAGAACAACTAAGTTAGGTATCTATGTGCATTGTACTATGAAAATCCTTTAATTATATGCATGTTTGATCAATATTGGACAATAAATAATGATTTCAGGGGTTAATATGTCTGTCGAAATAACTGGATAAACTGAATTTCTTTGGTTTCTATTGACATCTGTCATACAAAAATGCCCATATTCATTCTGAGAGACTCAGAACAACTATGTTAGGTATCTATGTGCATTGTACTATGACAATCCTTTAATTATATGCATGTTTGATCAATATTGGACAATAAATAATGATTTTAGGGTTAATATGTCTGTCGAAATAACTGGATAAACTGAATTTCTTTGGGTTTTATTGACATCTGTCATACAAAAATGCCCATATTAATTCTGAGAGACTCAGAACAACTAAGTTAGGTAGCTATGTGCATTGTACTATGAAATTCCTTCAATTATAAGCATGTTTGATCAATATTGGACAATAAATAATGATTTTAGGGGTTAATATGTCTGTCAAAATAACTGGATAAACTGAATTTCTTTGGTTTTTATTAACATCTGTCATACAAAAATGCCCATATTCATTCTGAGAGACTCATGACAACAATGTTAGGTATCTATGTACATTGTACTATGACAATCCTTTAATTATATGCATGTTTGATCAATATTGGACAATAAATAATGGTTTTAGGGGTTAATATGTCTATCGAAATAACCGGATAAACTGAATTTCTTTGGGTTTTATTGACATCTGTAATACAAAAATGCCATATTCATTCTGAGAGACTCAAAACAACTAAGTTAGGTATCTATGTGCATTGTACTATGAAATTCCTTTAATTATATGCATGTTTGATCAATATTGGACAATAAATAATGATTTTAGGGGTTAATATGTCTGTCGAAATAACTGGATAAACTGAATTTCTTTGGTTTTTATTGACATCTGTCATACAAAAATGCCCA